>UELV01095747.1:0-15855 GCA_900490015.1 Megastigmus stigmatizans | reverse complement strand
GTATATGTTTTACTCCTTTCATTTTTATAGCAATATAATACTTTTCCCTTTTCCTTGTGTTGTATAAAATTTCTGTTATTTATATCTTTTTCTATAGTGTTTGCATCTAGTTTATCTATTCCATATATTCCGACAATTTTTATGATTGGATTCTTTGGTTTATCCTTTTCAATTTTATATACCTGTTGTAATTTTGCATCCAGTATATTTTTAGCTGACTTGGCACCTTCTTCATCAGTACAGCTTATGGTTATGATATCATTCTTTTTATTTTTACTTTTCTTTTTAATCTGAACTTTGGTATCTCTTATCAGATATTTAATAACATTTTGCTCCATGTCTGATTTATCCTTGTCTGTTTTCCTTTTTACTATTATTTTAATTTCACTTTTACGCTTAAAATTAACTGCCGAGGTCACATATGTTTTCGCATATGTGTCCGCATATGTTTTCTTATGTACTTGTGGCATTTCTTTTTCCTTTTCCAATAGTTGTTTTACTATTACATTTTTATCCACTAATTCTTCATTTAGTTGTCTTAGCACCAAATTCTCATTTTTTAGTTCTTTTAAACCTCTTTCACTTGAGTTGTCGTCTGACTCTTCTGCATTAAATTCTCTCTTTTCTGTTAATAAACCTTCATATTGGTTTTTAAGTTTATTATATTGAATTATCAAAGTATTATTTTTTCTATTCAAGTCTTCATTTATATTGTTTTTTTTTTATTAATCTCCTCTTTTAAGCTCGCAATGATAACACGTGGAGTCTCACTTTCATTTGAGGTTAGATTGATATCCTCAAGCTGGTTACATATTACCATTACATTAGTAACATAATTTCCTCTCTTGTTCCTGTTAAAGTCACTCTTATAAAACACAGTATCACACAACACACAGTGCACTGTACTATTAGACTGTTTATTTAGCACTTTTAAATTAATATCAGGAGGAACCAGTGCCTCCGGTGGCGGTTTGCCATCCGCCATTTTGATTCATATTCCTTTAATTTAAAAATTCATAATCCTTAATTCATATTCCTTTAAAAATTTTTAACATTTATTAATATGTATGTCTTTTAATTTATTTCCTTTTCCTAATGACCAATTCTTGCGTTTACAATATTTAAGATCTGTGACAAAGCTTCATTTTAATAATTTTTACTAAAATGAAAAAATTATTACATACAAATCCTGTAAAATATAAGCGCACAATAAAAAGTTATTGTGAACAATTATTTTAATGATTGTTTTAATGAACATACATTTTACACCCTCGAAACGTTGCAAGAGTACAGTTTTTTATATCTGCCTTAATTTTGCGTTCCATGGAGATCAATCTAGCCTTACTTTCCGTTTTAAAATAATAAAGGAACGATAGAATCAACAATCAGTGATAGAAAATATTTTTGTGTCTATGTAGTTATTAGAATTAATTGTATTAAAATCAAATGAAATTAATTGAAATTTATAATATTTTATACAAATTAAATTCTAATACATATACTTACAATTAAATTAAATGTTTATTTGATATCTTAGCGTAAGAACCAGACGCAATTCAGCTATTATAAAATATCATCTGGCATTACTTAAATGTAGATCCATTCTTCTATGTTAATAATTTTGTATAATAAAAAAAATAGTTTTGGATCAGATTTCACTTTTTGAAATAAAGTAACAAAATGTCCATCTGTACGAAGTTTTATATTAATTGGTCGAACTTTTCATTATCTGTTTACTCTACTGTTATTGAACTGCCATGCTTTCAAAAGTTCAGCGACTCAAACTTGAAGTTGTAAAAACCAATAATATAAGATTTTCAGATTCTCAATGATCATTATTATTTGAAAATTGTAATTACAATGTTATAATTACATTATTTACTATTATTTATTACAATTAGTATTAAATTTTTTTATTAAATACTTACATTAAATGCATCGCTAATTGATAAATTAACTTTAAAATGTTTATTCTCTATTATTATACGTATACATTTTGCAAACGCCAAGATTTAATGTTTATATCGAGTTATTCTAGATTAGATACCCCAACCATAGATACCGAAAGGCATAGCATCGCACAATGGCTTGTTCCTCCTTGTGTATTATATTTGTGCATTATTGCTTGACTTATATGGAAACCTTAAAGACTAGGAGTGATATCTAAAGTGTTGTGGGGCGCTTATGTATTTATTGTTAGTAGGTAATAGGTATATGATACTGATAGCGTTCCTAACTCATCCTTATTTTCAAGTTAATACCCATCAATGGTAAAATGGTAAACTAATCTCCAAAAGTTTTTTTTTACTCCGACATTTATGTTTAAGCAAGTGTTTGTACATATAGCCTAAACAGAAAGGTGAAGGTAGGTACTACACCTTTGAAATGTTGCAGTTCTTGCTAAAGTTTGAATAAATACTAACGAGGGGAGACCAAGGCTTCCGGGAAACCGATTTAGATAAAACTTTACAGAGACATTCTTTGATCGAAAATATGCTACGAGTCTCGGAAATTAGTCAAACGGGCCCTGGGATTCGAATTAAGACCCATTTTATCAAAATAAATGAAAAATCATGGCGGTGGTAAAACCTTTATTGCGAGTCCAATATACATTGTAGTACATGTTACAAAAAGGATATCCAAAGTATAGAAGTAAAAAATAGTATATTTAGCGACGGGGGCAGAAAATAGAAGTTTTATGCACTTTGCGAATATGAGCCCGAGGCGCAGCCGAAGGTCTCATGTACATGCAGTGCAGCGACTTGTATTTTCTGCTCATGTCGCGTATACTTTTTTCTTTATTCCTGGTCGAAAGCGCGTTTCCGAGATACATTTAAAGGCCTGGAATCAATCAAAATCTTCCATCTTAACCTGCACTGCGAACGGTCATCTCTGGTCAGCTTTTCCAGCCGAGCAACACAGTGCAGAAATCGACGGCCGTACCTAATTTCAGCGCGCGGGCGCGTAGATGATAGTTCGACAGCCGCCGACATTGGCATGCACGAGCGGAGCGAACACTTATGTGGTCCGAGGCGGCTGTCGAAAAAACACACACAAACATATTTTCATGTTTTTCAGATAAAAAACCATTTTGAATTTAAGTATAGAAAAAAAGAGATACAAATATATTTATTTTTTATCGATCTTTATTTATATTTTAATTTCTATTATAATAATAAAAATGATTTGTAATAGTGGTATTACTAAAAGTAAAGTTTCCATATTTTATTGGAGTATCTCTGCTAGGAATTGGAACAACCGCTGAAATTTCACTTTGTTTTGAAGAATTTTCTACATTTGTTTTACTTTTCATTGTTAATGGTTGATAAGTATCATTGTTTTCGTTATTGAACGGGAGCTTCAATAACGAAAACAATGATACAAATACTCACCATCAGATAAATTTAGTTCTGATGTCATTTTATTTGAGTAAAAAGATGTAAGAATCTAGAGAAGCAGGTTAGTAGAATTCATATGCCAGTTTTTGTTTTATACGTTTTCTACACTACGGTCTACGTTCTCAGTACCACCACCAAGAGGCGCGCGTGACTTCCTAACAGTGCAGCAAAATGTTGATTTCTGCTGTGAAAACGATGCGGAAAACACGCACTTTCGACCGAGGGATGGAGAAAAAAGCTTTTATATAATATAACTGTTGAACTTTTAACTAAATTAATTTCTGTAGAGTTGTATGTAATCCAAATCGGGAGTATAGACATATTTAATAAATTTTTACAAAGAAAAAGTGTTGGTGAGTGTTACAATAATATAAAAAAAATTATGTAGTGAGAAATCATAATGTAATTAGTTTAATAAGTTCCAAAAAATTATTAGTTATATAACCCTGAAGAGGAGCGTTAAGAAACACGCTCGAAATGTCGGCAAACTGTGTTTTTTATAAATAAAAACAACCGAGGCTCTTCGTGACCGAGAAAAAAGGAGTTTTTCTTTTCCTCAATAAGACATATTTTGAATAAGCGATAAATTCAACACATCTAATTTTTAGAGAGTAAGCTTTCATTTGCCTTTTAGAACAAGCTATTAGCACTTTTCATTCAAAAACTCAAAGCGATCTAAAATAAAGTTAAATTTTGGGCCATGAAATCAGGCCTTTATTTTAATTGAAAAATGCGTCCAAAATTAACTCAATTTTCGATCGTTCGTAACTTTTGAATGGAAAATGCTAATAATCCTCTCTGAAATGCAAATGAAAATATATCATCTTTGCTTTTGATGTGTACTTTGCGACATCCTCTACGATGTTCATAGCCGTTTATAGCCAATCGTGAGTCTCATATATTTTTATAAATTGTGTTTTAATCTACATCCCAGGGCCCGTTTGAGTAAATTTCGAAACACGTACCTGATATTTTCGATCAAAGTATACCTCTGTAAAGTTTCATCGAAATCGTTTTCCCAGAATCCTTGGCTTCCCCTTGTAAGTTTTCAATTATAGTTCACGGAAGATCTAAATTTTACCAAATATATCTTATCAAATTAAGCTAACAATAGCTTCCATACAAACGACAATATATTACTAATTTTCATCAATAACTATAGTGTATATATGCACAAAAAAGCATTTTAATAAAGTACTATTTTGAATATGTGAAATGCAATATCTTGATTTCTAATAAATGAATTTCAAAAATTATAACAGGTTTTTAACCCGTTCAGGGGTGGTGCAAAGTATACTTCCTACCTGAATTTCCTCGTTTTTTTTGTTACAATTCTCCTCCCCTTTACTCCTGAGATGTAAATGAACCTCTGTATCTTATTTTTAAATCCTGGAGATGATAAATCTGTATATTCTTGTTATTTTTTAGTCCATTAAATTTCGTGCAAATATGCGATTTTCAAATATACATGAATTTTTTTTTCAGAATCTATGCATTTATGATCAAAATGACTAGGTTTAGTGTATCTTATGTATTTTCATTCACTTAATTCGAATCTAAAATAGCCTAAAAGTGTGCATCACGAGGCTTGTAATATAAGAAAAACCAGTACTCGCTTCGTTCGCGTGCAAATGTACATACAAAGGTCCATTTAGCATACTAGTATTGAAATGCACTATTGGCAAAACTTTTAACAATAGGTTGAATATTCAAGTTCATCGATCTTGTCAAACCTGCCAATGATTTAGTGTTTGTAACATTCAGTATTGGAAGAAATTGATGCAGTCTGAGGAGGGTGAGGAGGAAGAGCATGTTGAGAATATTGAAAATGGAATCAAGGGGCTGTGAGCGGGACGAGTGGAGCCAATGAATGCTCAGTCGTACAATTTTCTCTTACAATTAAATAATATAGGAAAATGTGTATCGCACATTTTAAAACACGATGTGGTCATAAATGCTACATTTTTATATTTCATGTACGATAGCCGACGTTAATTACAATTTGTATAAGTATTGCATTTGAAAGTAACGTGACTTGAGATATGATAACGTCCATTGTGGGTAGGGGATGGGTTAGAAATAATATAAATAGTGGATCTATTCCCTTGTACTTTTATGTTCCAACTACAGAATCGACGGTGGAAGAGTAACTTTTGTTCAATTATTTAAACTATAATTATCGTCTCAAAATGTTGAAACTCAGAGTTTTTATTGGTGGTAAGAAAACAATTTAATCTTTACTTGTAAAATAATTTGAAATAGAAATATAATAAGACAATTAAATATATTATTTTATAGTATTATTTTGCTTTTATCTTTTAATTGATACAATGAAGTTGTTTAATTATATTTATGCTACATTAATTCTAAATTTATACTTAAATACTTATTTTAAAATAATCAGTTTAATAACAAGCTACAAATGAATTTCTTAGGTGCTACTTAAACAGTGCAGAGTTTTAGGAGATAGTTAGGAGGAAGTTTATGAAGAATACTGATTAATAATAATTGTTAATATGCACATAAGAGCCTGAAATTAAAGTTTGATACTTTAGCTATAAATATATGAAAGTTTTATTTTAGTATAAGCAATAAATGTCATTAATGTTAAATTTTTGTGTTATGAATTGTTTATAAAAATAAAAATCAGAAATTAATACTTATTATGCTAAAGATTTGTATAAATAATTTTTAGATTCAACTTAGGCAACGATTATGTAATTGCCACTAAATTTTTTTGTTCTAAATTTTATAAGCATATGAGCGTAAATATATTTTCGCTTTTCCACTAATTGCAAAATTTAAAAAATAATTTTTTTAATTTCATATATAATATTTGAAATTTTTTTAAATAGGTCTTATTACTTACTTTATTTAAATTATATAATAAATGTATATAGAAACAAAACGTTAAGTTAGAGGAAGCTAAGTGCCAATGAATAGGCCGCGGTTTTTTTGGGTGTTGGTGTAATATATATGAATTTTATAGTGCTTTTCACGTGTTTGGTAATCGCAACTACAAATGCGATGCCACCTCGTCCTTCGCCTCCAACTAAACCTTGTAAATGTCCAAGCACATTAGAGATGCGGCCAGTTTGTGGATCGGACGGCAAAACATACATGAATAGAAGTCTACTCAGATGCCGTAACGAATGCAAAACATATAAAGAAAAAAGTAAAATATCTATATATTTAATTATTCATTTCTTTTTCATCTGGTTACAAAATATCAAATATTACATTTGTTTTCAGCTGTTAAAATTGTAAACCCTAATGGTCCATGTCAAGGAACAACTAGTCCTTGCATTTGTCGTAGCACATTAGAGTGGAATCCAGTTTGTGGATCAGACGGCAGAACATACGCCAATATAAGTGTTCTCAAATGCCGTAACCAATGCAAGAATCCTAAAGAACCACGTAATATATATATATTTAATTATTCATTTCTTTTCTATCTGGTTAAAAATTATCATTCATTGTATTTGTTTTCAGTTGTTACAATTCTAGGCCACGGACCATGTGAAGGAGAAGTTAGACGTCAATATGATGGTACAGGTTCTAGCAGCCATCAGTAAGGCGTCAACATGAATTTATTCAGATAAGTCGTCAGATAATGCATTACGAAATAAATATTAGAATATAAAGTAATGTAATGAAATGAGATGAATAAAGAATGTTATAACTACCCTTTTTTCCGACAATTACAATCAATGTTTGAGTTTAAATAAGATTTCCTTGTATTACCTTCGTCATTAATGTTTGAGTGAGGAGCGTACCGAAATACATATTACTTAAATTTTTCTTAAGTATATCAAAAGCAAGGCAGTTTACTTTTTAAAATTTACGTAATAACTCGTATTTAAATTGCCTCTTGAGAAATAGCAATACACTTGATAAAGAGCAATACTATAAAAATTCAGCCGTTTTCGAATCCCAAAAGTGGTTCCAATTTTTTTTAGGCACACCTGCCGCACCAAATTTTTTTCACAGTATACGAGAAAAGTGGAGAACAAGCGAAATAAGCCTCACATTTGGTTTAGCTGCAAGTGCAGTTGTAATCAGGACAATAAAGATAAGACATATGCATTAAGAAAATAAATTTTATTCTTATAATTTTCTTTTGCTTATTAAGTACTAAGGTAAGCATTTCAGTGTCCAAATACGATCCATTGTCGGAACAAAATCGTTAATACCTCTTGACAACTTATTATTGCAGCATTTTAGCTAGCTAACGATAAAATAGTATTTTAATCCAAGATCTTTACTACTACTAATAATCTATCAAATCTTATAGCTACTCACATTAACCCATTTCTTCCCAAGCGGCCATTTTATAGTTGATTATTATAATGTATTTCTGATTTTTCATCAAATTCAAACCGCCATTTTAAAATTCCTTTGGAAATTTTTGGAAATTCTGACTTCAGAGTCGTAAAGAGCGGACAATTTTACTTCGGAAAAGTGCTACTGGTTATTATTATTTTTTTTTTCGACAATTTTTTAGGCAAAAAACCAATCGACTATTAAATGGCCGCTTGGGAAAAAATGGGTTAAGGGGGGCTTACACCTAAAAATTTTTCAAAAATCGATAATTTTTTTATTTTCCATAGGATATTTTGCCGTAAACTAGGTGTTAAAATTAGAAATGGTTTCAAAGCTATAACCAAAAATGTAAAGTAAAACTCAAAGCTTTTTTTTCATTAATCTTTATTCAACTTATTTCTATGCATTTTAATTCTTTTACAATTTCTATTTAGAATTAAATTGATTAAATTTATTCGTATAATTCTTTACAATTCAAATTAATAATAACAATAATTATAATAATAATTATTAAACGGTAATTGTATATACAAAAAAGACTAAATGTATAAATATATATGCAAAGTACAACTACAAAGAAAAAATATATACAAAGTATTATATATACAAATATATACAAAAAATTATAAATTAATATCAATACAAACTATTACAATAAATTGCGTAAAAGGTACAGAGTAAAATTAAAACGCCCTAGCTTCATACTCTTCACCTTCTTGATTGTCATAGTTATCGTGTAAGTGGATTCTTAATATTCTGTAGATTATTCTTCTTTTTCTAGTATCTTCAAGTTTTTCTTTCTCTGCTTTTTAAATTCTTATTTTGTCCTTTTTTCTTGCAGCAGAAATAGCATTGCGTCCACGTGTCAAATGTAACATCTTTATTACTTTTAAAATGCCACACATTCCGTTGTTGTAAAGAACTGTGGCAATACTTGCTCCCAGCTTCAACGAGTCCAAGGCCCACAAAAATGTTTTTCGGACAGATTTTCCAAAGTACATTATTCAAAGACTCGTTTGAGTTCTGTGTCTGCCCACCAAGACAACATTTCAAGAGAGAAATAGACGTCATTTTCACAAAAACTGGTCTGATGGTATCGACAACTGCCTGTGGCAGATTGTTTTTATGGTGAAATTCTTGTGAAGTGTTCAGAGCTACAGCTCGTTGGTATTTACACCAAGAGTTACTACGAATTGGAAGCCTTGTGGTACCAAATGGCCCAAATGTCCCTTGTCATTCTGCTCAATGATGTTTGATTGTTGCGGATAGCTTCAGTGTAGTAAGTCTGCATAGATGTTATTACTTTTCTGTTAGATGTCTTTGTCCAAACAGACCTTTTCCATCGCTGAGCTTCTTCCCTTTCATGTCTGCTTTTAATCTTCTTATGTGAGACCCAAACCTTTTTCCAACATGTCCAATACATTCCAGTTTCTCCATGTTAACTTCATCTCCATAAGGTTTGGCTCTCACAATACTAGAAAATGTTTTCGAGTCTCCATCACCTATGTACGTGATGTAACGTACATTGAACTTCTCCTCAGATCTTTTAAAAATTCTTATCATACCGGTGCTTTCCATCACTCCAGCTGATCCAGAATAATTCCTCTTGCAGACCAATTTGTGGACACTGTACCAGTCTTCCCATGCTTCTTGATTGAGCGAGCCATTTTTCTGCTACCATTCTATACAATCTTGACAATCAGAGGATAAAACTTCATGGTAGAGTACTTTTTCAGTTTCAGTGCCATTAATTGACACTGCGCCATTTAAAGATTTAAAGTCTTTCTTTTGCCAGGTTCCATCGCCTTTGATTTTTAATTCGATCACTTTTTCATCATATTCTTGTTCATTATTTTCTTGGTCACTATTTTGTTGGTTACTTCTCACATAAATTTCTTGTTTTACTGCCCCGTTCATACTTACTTGGGCTTCGTCAAAGGTTACTTTCGATAAAGTTTTTTTCAGTTTAGCAGAAGCACTTGGATTAACAGGCGGTAAATCCATAGTATCGCAAATTTGTGCCAATTCTCTAAGTCCAATACCAATAAGTCTCGAAGCAAGTAAGGTTCTTTGATTCAATCGATAACATCTATTCTGTCTCCCAATCTTGGAGCAATTAGAGAATGCTTGAATAAAGTTGCATTTTTGACATTTTAACGTGTATTCAGCTCCAAGTCCAAAAGTTTGTGTCTCTTCAAGGATTGCATCGAATTTTATTTATTTATTATTTATTTATTTATTGTATTATTTATTTATTTATTATATTCTTTTATAGTATATTATAAAGCAACAGTAATGTTCCTTATACTCTTTTCAAATTCAGAGGGTAACAGAAAATTTATTGTATTTTTTAAAATTGTAGGTATAGATTCAAGAATTTCAATTCAAATTTATATGCGGTGGAGACCGCAGTGCTGCCGTCAAGAGTGAGAGAGATAGAAAGACCTGCCAGACAGTAGCGTCTGCTCTGGGCAGCAGAAGGCCTGGTGCTATAGGTTAGGCCGTAGTAGGAAAATTGTTTATTTACTACAATTTGCAGTCGAAGTGAATTGTTGATGCAGCTTAGAGGAGATTTTGTCAGATAAGTAAAACCCATTTTATAGTAAAATAAGATTCATTTCTAGTAAGGAAAAAAATACTTGGTAAAAAATAATCTTTTTTTTTAGTTACAGGTCCAGTGTCAATACCCAGAGATCAAGAGAGACAGAGAATTTTTTGTAATGTTGTAGCAACAGCTATTTCAACAATATTTATAAATATATAAATAGGACAGGAATGATTGAAGTTTTTTACGCTCTGGCATTTGACTCGTCAACAGGGAACTCAAGGTATGTTATTTATTCACTAATTTAAAAAGTGCTAACATAATTAATATATTTTCTATATTTTAGAAGAAGTTTATAAGAAGAAAAGAGATCATTTTGATGTACGGTTCTTGCAATTGTAAAGCTGTTTTCTGGGAAACATGCAATTTTGAGGTTTGGCGTACCTACAAGTCCAATGGATTGATCAATTTTGATGGGATTGATCTTAAATTATTTACAATTGATGTCATTGTAGTGTGAAAAACTACATAAATTTTATTTTTTGTGATGAAAAATAATGAACATTTATTGATGGTATGATACGTTCAACTTTACAGCTGTTTTCTGGAAAACATGAAATTTTTAAGTTTGGCGTAACTTACAGGTCCAACGGATTGATCTTTTGATGTAATTGGTCTTAAATTGTATAAATTAAATTTTTTTGATTAAATAATAAAGTGAGTTCCAAACTGCATATATCATAAAAATTGAAGAAATTTTTTAATTTTATTTATTATAGAACTCAAGGTATGTTATTTATGCAATAATTTAAAAAGTGCTAACAATATTAATATATTTTCTATATTTCAGAAGAAGTTTTTAAGAAGAAAAGATCACGACACTTGTAATATAAAAAAAATCCAATACTCGCTTTGCTCGCGTGCAAACGTACACACAAAGGTCCGTTTATCATACTAGTATCAAAAGACACTATTGGCAAAACTTTTAACAATAGATTGAATATTCAAGTTCATCGATCTTGTCAAACCTACTAATGATTTAGTGTTGGTAACATTCAATATTGGAAGGAATTGATGGTGTCTGAGGGGGGTGAGGAGGAAGAGAATGTTGAGGATAATGAAGGTGGAATCAAGGGGTGGTGAGCGAGATGAGGGGAGCCAAGGCAGGCTCAGTCGTAAAATTTTCTCTTACAATTAAATAATATAGGAACATATCACACATTTTAAAACACGATGTGGTCATAAATGTTACATTTTTATATTTAGCATTCTATCGTTAATTACAATTTGTATGAGTGTTGCATTTTGAAGTAACATGACTTGAGATATGATAACGTCCATTGTGGGTGGGAAATGGGTTAGAAATCATATAAATAGTGTATTTATTCGCTTGCACTTTTATGGTCCGAGTAAAATAATCGACGGTGAATGTATAACGTTTGTTCAATTATTTAAACTTTAACTATATTTTCGAAATGTTATATCTAAGCACTATTAAGGAACTTGAACAACAATTATGCATTTTGCAATTGTTATTAAATAAACAATGATGATAATTTCTCTTTTTTTTACATCAAATTCGTTCCTGAAGCTCCCGGGGTGTAAATAAACTTCTGAATCTTATTTTTAAATTCCGAAGATTATAATCGAAGACAAGTATGGTCAAAATTACAATACGTATATTCATGTTATTTTTTATCTCACACAATACAGTGCAAAAATGTGATTTTCAGGTTTTCATGATTTTTTCTCAGAAACTATGCATTTATGAACTAAATGACTAGTTAGAGACTTTTTTTCAAATTTCATTATGAATCCGGTTACACATTTTTTACAAATTTTGAATTTTTTGGTCGACGTCCGCCATATTCCATCTGCCATTTTTTCAAAAATATGCTATAAATTTTTTTTAAATTAGCTTCTAGACAAATTTTGATGACGGTATTTGAAAGATAAGATATAAAAATCGATCACAGCATATCGAGAATTTTTTGTAATACGTCGAAAATTAACGTATTAACGACCAAGACCACGAATTTTCAACATCTTTTTCAAGGCTTTTCTTCAACTAAAAAGAAGGTTTTGAAAAATTTTGGAAAGATGTTATCCGGCGTATTTTGACCTGTTCTTTCGAATGGTGAGACTTATGTTTTGCTAAAACACTCTTGAAAAAAAAATATGGCGTGTTTTTCACGAAAAAAGTGAAAAAATTTAGAAATATGCGCCATATTTTTTTGCAAGAATATTTTAACAAAGAATCGGTATCACCATTCGAAAGAACAGCTCGAATACGTTGGATATGATCTTTTTCAAATTTTTTTAAACCTTTTTTTTAGTTAAAAAAAAAGCCTTGAAGAAGTTGTTGAAAATCCGGGATCATGGTCGTTAATGGGTTAAGAAGAAAAAATCTTAAAACAGCATTAAAGTGTGTATCACGAGGCTTGTAGAATAAGAAAAATAAAGTATTCTAGTGAACAAGAGAGAATTTGGAAATATTTTTTCTGATTTAGATCAAGTGAGTTTCTTATGTATTTTTACTGCTGAATCCAAATCTATAGTCCGTTCAGCTCAAATCCCTCGAAATTTTGAGAAAATCACTAAAAAGCGAAAAATCGCCATAAATCCCGTTAGTGAGCACGAGAAAATTCGGATTATTTTTTTCTGAGTCACACTTGAGTGTTTCTTATGTATTTTTATTCACATAATTCGAATCTAAAACAGCCTAAAAGTGTGTATCACGAAACTTGTAGAATAATAAAAAAACATGTACTAACGTACACACAAAAGTAAAATTAATTTATCACTCTAGTATCCAAATATACTATTGGTAAAACGTTTAACAATAGGTTGAATATTCAAGCTCATCGACCTTGTAAAACCTGTCAATGATTTCGTGTACTAGTATTATTGGCAAAACTTTTAACAATAGGATGACCTACTAATGATTTAGTGTTTGTAACATTCAGAATTGGAAGGAATCGATGGTGTCTGAGGGGGTGAGGAGGAAGAAAATGTTGAGAATAATGAAGGTGGAATCGGGGGTCGATGAGCGGGCTGAGAGGAGCTGAGGGAGGTTCAATCGTAAAATTTTCTCTTATAATTTATAATATATAATATAGGAAAATACGTATCACACTTTTTTAAAACATGATGTGGTCATAAATGTTACATTTTTATATTTAATATACGATTTCCGAAGTTAATTACCTCACACATTTAACGAATGACTCAGTTTGAAATTTTATGTAAATACGGAGATTTAATAAAACTTTAAAAAAAATATGTATAATAAAACTCAAAAGATTATATAATAGTTTATATGGTTTATATAAGTATGCATTTGAAAGTGACGTGACTTCAGATATGATAACGTCCATTATGGGTAGGGGATGGGTTAGAAATCATATAAATAGTGGATCTATTCACTTGCACTTTTATGTTCCAAGTACACAATCGACGGTGAAAGAATAACATTTGTTCAATTATTTAAACTTTAAATATCTTTTCAAAATGTTGAAGCTCAAAAGTTTTATTGGTGGTAAGAAAACAATTTCATCTTTACTTCTAAAATAATTTGAAATTGAAATATAATAAGACAGTTAAATATATTATTTTATTCCATTATCTTACTTTCATCTTTTAATTAATACAATGAAGTTGTTAAATTATATTCATGCTATATTAATACTAAATTTATAAGTCAATACTTATTTTACTATAATCAATTGTTTAACAAGCTACGAATGAAACCATTTCTAACGTGCTACTTAAACATGTGCGAAGTTTTAGGTAAAGCATGCCTATTGGAAATACTTAATGGAGATTAGAGATTAATAATTGTTAATATGCATATAAGAGCTATAAATTAAAGTTTCATACCTTAGCGATAAATATATGAGAGTTTTATTTTAGTATAAGCAATTTTATTATTCTTAAGTTTTAGTCGAAAGTCGAAACTCAAATGTTTCAGTTCTATTTATAATGTGCTGCAGCAATATAAAATAATAATAGAAAATATGAATTAAAAGTAGTTGCAGATAGTATTATTGCACATAATAAAATGAATGGGTTGCAGTTTCAATTTAAGCAACGATTATGGAATTATCACTAAATGTATTTGTCAATTTTATAAGAAGGTGGTCGTTATAGCTTTTTTCATTTTCTTTTGCAAGGATTTTAAAATGTAAGTAAATAATTTGTTTGGTCATATTAAATTGTAGAATGAACTAACAAGGAAAATCCACGAACTCCGGGAAAACGATTTTTCGGAGACTTTTGAAAACAGTTTCTGGTACGTAAAATCGAAGTTTAGAACCAACATTTGCAACTAATGTACCCAATCTTTCAAGATAACCGCTATTCAAACCAAATACGCGAAAATTTATGCAGTTTTATGTTTTATAGCTTGGCGACTTAATAAAATATAATATGTCTCAATATCACAAATGAAAATTTAGAACGCGTCCTTTATTTTCAGAGGCCGTATAAGTTAAAAGCTCTACCTACTCGAAAGTTATGAGGACTTTAAAATTATACACAATTTTGTACTTAATACTCTTCACTATTTTTATCTATTAAAAATGCAAAATTGTGTCTAATTTTTAAACTCTTATTATATAACTTTTAAACGAATTAAGCTATTTACATATATAAACTCTCAAATTGAAGGTCTTATTCTCAATTTTTATTTGTGATTCAGAAACGTTTTCTTGTTTCATTTTTTGCCGAGTTATAAAGCGTGAAACATCTTATAGTATATTACGATACTAATGCGGTAAGTGACACTTTACGGTAGGCGCTAAATGCCGTGCTTTGAAGGGCAACTTACGACACGAGAATCGTACAATATTTTATAGTACTGACTAGCGTAAATCCGCTGTCACGCTTATCCGTGGCGTATCGCTACGCTCGAGCACTAACTTCACGGTGCCATAAAGGGCTACTTACGACACGGAGTAAGTTTTAAGGGGTAACACTACTGTAGCAGGCGAAAAAAGAGCGTTTTTTTGGGATTTTTTTTTCCAAGGAAGGAAGTGGATAGAGAAATGAATATAAAATATTTTATTGTGCTTATATTGAACTTGAATTTGAGGCGCTGTACGGCACGCAGTGTAGCGACTCCAATTTTTGATCTGGAATAACAAAAAAAAATCACTTAATCTTGATTGTAATAGCTAAAGAAATACGTACGGGATTTTGAAAATATTGATTTTTACAGATTTGACAAGAGTTTGAATAAAAGTGTTAATTTCCATATAAAAATGGAGCACTATTTTGTTAATAACTTTCGTTACAATCAATTTTGTATTTGTAATGAAATGTATTTGTAAAGGTATGGCCAAAATTTGGAGTGAAAAGAATGAAAACTGTTCGAGTTATGCTGCGTGCCAGTTTGAAAAAACTCGTTTCGCGATAAATCAAGTTAAAGTTTGAAAACTGTTTATGAACATGAAAAAAGTAGGAAATTTGATAAAAAAAAATTTTACCGTTAGTCTGCAATGCCAGAACCATAAAGTTGCCCTTCCAAATTCAAATATTCCTCCTGATCTTCTTTTCTTGAAGCTTTTAATCTGGACCGTGCCTCTTTCG
>UELV01095736.1:0-15001 GCA_900490015.1 Megastigmus stigmatizans | reverse complement strand
CATTCTGAAGAGGTTAAAAATATTTTAGAATCATGAAAAAAATTTTCCCGTAATATTTGAACATCGATTGCACTATTTTGCAGTATTTTGAATTATTGTCATTGCATTTTCCTTAAGAAAAAAATTCTTAAAATTGAAAATTTCCAAATTTTTTAACTTATTTTCGTGAAAAACACGCCAAATTTTTGTGCAGTATTTTAACAAAAAATCGGTATCACCATTCGAAAGAACAGCTCAAAATACGTCGGATATGATCTTTTCCAAATTTTTTCAAACCTTTTTTTAGTTGAAAAAAAGCCTTGAAAAAGATGTTGAAAATTCGGAGTCTTGGTCGTTAACGGGTTAAAGTCATCTGGTTATGGAAAATGTAAATTTATTTTTACTAGACTATTTTTAAGCTAGTTGTGTACAATATCACACAATAAGATTTAGCTTATTAATTCTACGAAAATGAAGCTGCTCAAAATGATAAATTCATAGTTTGTATAAGAATCAATAAAATTACCTATACCTATAGTACATATTTAATTACTTGTTAGGTAACTGTATCCAATATGCTTTGTCTTTTAAATTTCTCCGTTCTTATTGCGTAGAAGTTAAGAGTCATTGCCGTAAGATAAAATAAATTTAACACTAAATTATATAAACTGAAATCTTGCTTTAATTAAGAGCTCGAGTTTCATACCGATAACTAATAAGTATCAAAACTTTACGAGAGTTTAAAAACAGATTTAAAATTGATGTAATTGTATATACTTAATAAATACAAAATGAATCGGTAAACCTGTTTTTAATATCAGTTGTGGGGAATACAGGAATTTTTTGCATTATCTTATATTAATCGTAATATTTAAACTTTCAAGATTTGGAATAAGATTTCCAGAAATAAGAGATCAGTTGAAAATTGATGTCAACTATATTTATTATTGAGCTAAGTGATTATCTTCTTTACAAATTGAAGTATTAAAAACGATTCTCTTACTTCTTTAACATTTTAATGGAGTAACTTTATTCTGAAATTTTAGACTTCATTTAATATTATATTTATTGGTGTGTATGCTTGTTTTCTGTATGATTATATTACTCACGAAGTGTTGGTTACAAATCTTTTAAATTATTCCACTTAACACTGTAGCTTTCATAAAATGTATTCAATGGTTAACTCATGATGCTTTCGCGTGTTTTTCAGTTTCTTTAAATGAACATAAAGTTTCATAAATATCCGTATCCTGTTCCATCAAGCGTTTCATTACCAAGCAACTCCTTCCTGAACTATTCAATAACGTATGAAAATATTCAATAACCTTTTTAATCTGAATATTAATAAGAGCTTTAAGAGTAGCCGATGAATTGCGAAGGCGGAAGCTCTTTATTTATACAGCATGAAAAGAACGAAAGCTCTGTGGTAAGAAAAATATTCCACGAGTATAGAAAGTAACGTTTCAAGGGGGTCCAACCATTTTTAGCGGCATTCTACTTGTCCCATTGATCTGTATTCAATATACACGTGACTATACGTATATTCTCATTCTTCCTATACGTTGAAGTATGCAAACACAAGAAAGAGTCCTTTGGAATCAGAGGTATCTTATTTTTAAGCGCTTCCAGAAAAATGGAAAACACGTTTTAAAGCTGCTTAGTGTACACAAACATCCACATTTTCAAATATTGATGTTTTTCTTTATTACTTTCTTGAAAAGCAATTTGTATTATCGCATGAGAAAAAGAATGTAGAATGAGAGTATATAATATTTATAAGAGTTTATTGTACTTTTACGGCAAAGTAAATTAAGGCCTTACCCTCTATTTGTGCTGAAACAGGTATTTTAGGTATGATATCGCATAGCTTTTCGTTTTTCAACAAAACATTTTCGACATTTTTCCTGGAAGTGACGTCCTACTATTTGACTATGAAATCTGAAAAAAAAATATAAACCGCTTTTACTGTTATTTTCATTTAAAAAAAAAAATAAACACACAGAAGTTAAAACTCGAATTACTTGGTTATATTTTAACCAACAGCATTTTTAACTGTTTATACAACTATACATTATTTTCTTCTTAAAATTTTGAAATTCATGTACATTATAAATAAGAGTCAACCATTAACATTATAATAAAAGAAATAGGAACTCGAAGAAAACGAGCTATCGAGATCGGAATAAAAAAGCGGATTAAATCACCAGTGATTCTCACACGATTCTTGGGCAATAAGACGTTCAGAATTCTCAGCAAGCAAAGTACAATTTCCGAAGGGTCTATTATTTTCTGTGCAACTTTTTGTCGATGTCTTTCCCGTTGCAGAATAGTTTTGATTAAATTTTTCAGGGCTGTTCTGAATATTATCTAATTTAAAAAGCAACTTATTTTTAAAGATCGAAAAAGAAGATGGAAAATTTTTCATATATACGTAAATAGCAGAGTCTTAAAAAATGATCTTATACATTATGTTACTTTAAAATTTAAATCTTGGGTTTGAATAAGCGATTTAGATGATGGATATCTGAAAATCCTATTCAAGTCACTCTTATAAATGTGTTAGAAATTCTGCTAAAAATCATAGCGAGTCGTAAATAAGATATTTACTTACTTTACTTAATAAGGAATCGAAATATTAGAATAGCTAATTAGGCTCTAATATTGCTGTACAGGCATTTTATTTGATTGATAGTATAAAAATAGCATCAAAGTCAATAATAATACTAAATAGTTTATTTACTTCTAATGCAGCATAATAATATATTCTTAAAATAATAACTTGATCCTATTAAGTTTTGTATATTTAAGAAATATGTTAAGTAAATTTTTTATTATGTGAATATCATCTTTATTTATTCTAATGGCATGAATATCCATTGTATATATCCATCAACTGGGTTGATGGTGTATTTATTGTAACAGAGCAAAAAATATACAAATAAGGTAGAAAAAGAAAAAAATGATATTGGAAGAGAAAAATAACATGAAAAAACAAGAATAAACGTAAGAAAACGAATATAGAAAGAGAATGATGCTCAGTATAACACGGCAGGATACATGCAGGTTGAAATTAAATGGCTGTCTAAAATTCAGTACACGTACGCAGATTGCCAGGACTTTGCCATATCCTGCATTCACACGAATTTTCTCTGGTCAGAACCAAATATTTTTCTAGTATCTTATTTATCACAAGGTTTTATCCTCATATCAGAATCGAGTTGTCAAAATAGTAATATACTCTTTTTAATAATAAATAGGGAAATTCATTTACAGCAATGAGTTCCGCTATTTGCTATCGTTCTATTCATCATCATTAGATAATATCTAAGAATTATTTTAATAGTAATACAGTTACTATTAAAATATATAGCAATTAAAATGGATTATTGCTACTTAAAGCTAATGATGATTCGAAGTAGTTGTATTTTAATAGTATGTAATGATTTGACATAAAGTTCATCTTAGAAATTAATTAATAAATAAATATTAACAAAGCAGATAATTAATTTATACGTAAACTACTTTTTACGAAAATCATGAAAAAATCTGAAATGTAGTTTAAAGAGTTTTATGGTAACAAATATTGTATAGGTACATGTAACAAGTCTTAATGTAATAAAAAAAGTATGTGAATCATTTTTCAATCAACGGAAATAATTGTTATATTATTCAACCGGTAGTGGATTGTTTAATCAAATATTTGATGCAGTAACCTATTACTAGGATGTCATTTAACTAATAAAACTCCGTTATGATACCGGTAGTTCCCAGCACGTATGGTTACTTCGTAATGACAAGTGAAACCGTGCGAATAAGTGACGAGAACAACAGTTAAATATTCTCCTTTCGTAACGAAATTAACTGCTGTCTATTACCACCTATATACGCCTGATGACAGAACTAATTTAATTTTTATAACATTGGAATCTTCTTATTGTTAGTTTTTGAAGAATTAAACTACAGTGTGCAAGCGATGGATTTACAATATTTATAAATTCAATATATGCATACTTCGTTTTTCAATGTATCATTCTCAATTGAACTTTTTAAAGTTTGATAGCCACTGTACTAGACTCTAATAGAGATCGATTACATGCTTGGTGATCAGAAGAATATTATAGAACAATTCAGAATCAATATTGTAGCAAGACCCAATCTTGTTTATTTAATAAAATAACGAATAAAATATAGCTGACTTAATTATAATATTTTAATAATACTACCTTTTAAAAGGTTTGCATTTATTTCGAATAATTTTAAAAATGATGTTTTTTAAATAATATACAAATATTCGAAATAAAAGAATAGAGTCTTTTAACTTCTTACAGTATTCTAGTATGAAAATAATTAATTAAACAGAGTAAGGATCCAGGCAGACTACATTCTTGATAGTTTTAAACTTTATGTAATTTATGATAGTATCATAAATATATGTAATACCGCTAGTAATTAATTTAAATGAAGATTCCTGACCTTTACTATACTAACTTGAATTAATATCGAAAATGAAACTTTTCTGTCATATCGACGATATATAACTGAAGAGTTATAATCAAACATAATTTTGGGCAAGCTTTCAATTGCCTTGATTGCAATGAATATTAATTTCTACAAAATTTATGCTGCTGCCTTCATACTTAGTCAGAAAAAAGATATTTCTGAAAATGCTAATCTGTAAACACAAATCCCGAGAAATCAGTGAGTTAAATGAGAGGTAAAATATAAAATATGGAAACTGATTAGTTAAAAAGGCTTAACCCAATGTATTCATGTTTAAAAAAAAACAGATACACATGCAGTCCTCAAAATTATAGATTTATCATTTTAAATAATATTCAACATTATTCATAATGAAGCTTCAAAGGCACAATATATCTCTCATCAATTTTATTTGGTATTATTTACATTCAATATTCACAGCTGGGTATCATAACTTTGATTTTAGACAGTATAAATAAATTAAAGTACAAGAATGTATTAAAATTGATAATATTAATTAAAATAATCACTCTTACAAAGTAATACAAAATTTTCTTCAGTGAATCTGAATGTTTCTTTAACTTCCTATACAAATGCACATTTTGATAGTTCCCTGATGAGCTCCGTATGTATCGAAACACGTTATGGAAGCTCTCGCAGTATTACTCTACTAATTAAAGGTATCGAATATCCGCACTCGGATTTGACCTGTCAATATAACTATACGTGGCTTTTGACAGAATCGTTGAAAAGTATGTCGCCTGCAGCTTACACCGTGAATAACATTCTAAACTGGCAAGAGTTTACTTTCGTACTTGTATATATGTAGTGGTCCGTTTCGTTTAGAACCAAATAAATTCTCATTTGGTCATTAACATTTTGAGCCTAAACGAGGTTCACTCAATAATTCAAGTTAGGCGTTTTAACCTGAAAAGATAACAGCAAATAGAGAAGTGTAAAAAAATTTTGATTTTATTGCAGCGAATTGAGAAAAATATTTCATTTCTCGATTATTTACCTGAAAATGATTGGAGACACCTTGATAAGGGTAAACCCCACCAAGGATATACCGGTAGTAGCCGTTATGTCGGATGCGATATTCTCCAGGTAATACATTTTCTGGTACTTCCCATGTTATGACTACTTGACTAGAACCGAGAATTATCGAAGTTCTTTCCCAAATAAACCTGGAAACGATAATTGAAATTGTTAATCGTTCTCTTGCATGCTTGTGCTCGAAGGGTATTTGAACAATCGAAAGAATGAAAATAGACTTACTTTGTTTCCCAATCCGCATCTGTAGCAACAGGCGTCCAAGTCTCATCCTCTTCTAACCTTTCGACAGTCAAATAGGTACTTCCGGTCATGAAATTATTCCTTGGATGTCCTGATATCTGAAAAAATAGGAATACAGGTGATTATTGTGATGCTGTGCAATGCTTTGACAATTAAGAATGAGAAATAAATACGAAAAATTGCTGGATTAACTAAAACTAGGATACGCCGTTTTAAACACTTTGTATTCTATACATTTTGTTCGAATATTAAAGACTAATATTTTGCTAAAATTTTGAAAATCCATAATCGCCAAAGTTAAATATAGCGGCTGACGCTTCAAAGGCGTACAACAACGTCGGAATATTCGAGGATTTATAATGCCACCAGCGTCAAAAGCACCAGAAAGATAAAGTACGACGCACCCATTGTGGATTATCGCCTGCGTGAGCATATACATGGACCGTGTAGTCGTTGGTGGCGATAGCCGTCGATTAAAGCGATAGTCCGAAAACATTGTCCCAAGCACGAATAAAACGCTCGATCGATACATCGCGCAAGGTTTCACCGTCCAAATATCCTTGACGTGACTGTGGAAATTCGAAATATTTTTTGCATGTCTACTTCTTTTATTCCAAGATAATCCGATTAAAAAAAAACTATGATCTTCGAATTCATATTCAACGATCTGTCGGTGCAAATTAAAAGCCAAAGTTCTATTTTAAATGTAAAAAAAATGTATTTCTTCTGTATTTTCGAATGTATCTCTAGACAATGAAAAAAATAGCAAATTTGTAATTTGTAATTCAAGTTTCAATGTATAGTAATACACGTAAGGCAAATAACCCAGTGACTGGACACGACTAGTGAATGGACAGCACTAGTGTCTGGTCGCGATCGATCAATCACAACCAAGGAAACCGCCCATATACTGGGGTTGTCTAATCACTAGTACGTGATCTCAAGTGTCCATTCATTGGGTCTTTTACCTTAGTGACATTACATATATATTGTATAAAATAAACATGTTTATAGTATATACGTAGTGTTTACGATTTACGTGTTTTGAAACCCTCCAAGTTCATAATAATCAATGCAGTCAAGGAAAGATAAAGCAGTGTTCCCCTTTAAAAACTCTATGGTGCATATGGAATAGCATATGCCATGCAGTATGTAAATAAACGCAGTATACATGGAGACTCGCACGCGCTATATTTCTCCACCTATATATATATATATATATAAAGAGCGGCTATACAGATCCGTATAGCAGCAGCCTGAACGCGCATAGTCCATCCACATAATTCCGGTGCAAATTTACCGGAATCGGGCTCAATCTTACCGAGTGAATAGTGGTTAGAATCGTTAGAGAGGGGCGGGGACAAGAACGCGAGGCTCGATGGCTTGTGAAAACGGAAAATGTGATTATATATACATGCACCCGGGCAATTTCATTTGCTCGCGCCTCCGATGTTGCGCAAGTCCGTCGTATTGTCGCGTGTATATATGCTAGCGCGCACTCACACTAGACGCGCATGCAACTTGCGCCCAAACGAGGGCGTTTTTACGTAAAAACCTTATACAATCGGTCTCATTACGACGGTCGCATATACTTTGCCTATATATCTGCCGCGCGTCTTGCGTACATAAAATGCGCGTGTATGTAGACCGCCGAGGAGAGTTAGGGGCGGGGAGGGGGGCTAGTCTCGTTACGGATCGCTCAAACGGCACTTAATAACCGCCGGATTCTATTGCGCTTCGGATATTAGATGTACGTGTATATGTGTTTGGATGCACACGCGCGTTGTGAGGTATATGCATGAATAGCGGTATGAAATTCTGTACTGCCGAGGGAGGAGAAGCGTGTGTGTGTGTGTGTGTGTGTGTAGGTATGCGAGCGTCATGTGAGATTCGCGAACAAATTGGCTTCTTCTTTATTGGAGACGTGTGTGTCTATTGCCTGCACATGCCTTGTTTGAAAAATGAAATGGATTCACTTTCATTGGCGTTCTGATGGGAGACGCGATGGAAAATGTGCAGCGATCGACATTATTTTCATTGTTTATTGGTTACCATGAATGTTTTTTATCTATATAAAAATTATATTTTACGATCTGTACATTATGTAATAAATCATTCGAGAGTAATTTGTTATAAAACTTTGTAGATTCGAAAATTAAGTTTTACTTTTATCCAGTTTCTAGCATTTCTTATACTCCATAATATAGGTATATTTACATGTTATTAAATTTCACAATCTTATAGCAAAGCTTTGAAAACCGGAGAGAAAACTATTTTTGCGGAAGAATTTTGAAATGAAAAAGTGTCCTTAATGAAAAGAATACCGAAAAGAAAGGTTTCTAATAAAATAAATTTGTTGACCTTAAAAAATACAAAATTATTTTCAAGGACTACCATATAATATTCCAAATTTTAGGTATATCTCCTTTAACTAATCCTCTCGATAGAAATGTCTTATAGAACTTCTATAGAAATTAATAATATAATTATTGATTCGTTCGATTTTAAGAAGTCATTAAAAGTTTTGTGTAACCAACTAGCATGTTCATGTTCAACCTACAATTCGAATAAGCATAAAAATTTTTATGAACAATTTCTTTGTATTTGCTTTCCCGCAATTAAGATTCCAGATAATCAGGACTCAATGTGAGTTTGGCAAGTACCTTTCGTAATGCATATGTCAATTGTTCAGGAAATATAATTTAACAAGGTTCTCAGAGGATCCTTACTACATTGAGATTGTGAAATTAATGAAAATAATTGATTTGAACCAGTTAGAATTAAACATTTTTTAAATATTTATATCGTTTAACTGAAAATGAACAGATCGTAAAACATGCTATTTGATCGCATACACGTAATAAGAAAACAAACCGCTAACTAAAGAAACTTCAATTAAATATAATACGACAAAGTAGGAAAGGCACGTGATTTTGTTTTTAAAGAAACGGCAGTACCGACGCGACGTAAGTAGAACGAACTGGCTGACTATATACTTACAAATCTGGCGGTAACAACGTCACCGGGACGCGCAGTTCGCGCCGGCTGTTTCACGCAGTCACCGAATTCCTTGCCCCACTTGGGCGAGTCGTAAATAACAGGCGGTACCAGACTGATCAGCTTCTCCTTCGACAGATCCGGTGGCGTTGGTCCAGCCTCAACTGGCTTATCCTGCAAAAAATACGGAACGCAACATATTTAGTTTGGCTTTTGCGCTTGCGGTGTGTACATACGCCGAGGCGGCGGGGAAAAACTTTTCCGAATATACAGCATATATATATATATATATATATATTGAACCACCCACCCGTGCTGCGTGCTTGGCGAGCTCGCTGTATTGGTTAAGGTAGATGGTCAACGTGTGAGGGCCGTAAATTGTCGATGCTCCTTCGTATCTTTGGATCTGGAATCAAGGATTCGAAGTGAGAAATTATATCTACTTCTGTGCGGTAAATAAATGTTTTTAGAATTTTAGAAAAGTTTAGAATGATTTTACAGTGGAGTATTAGTTATTTTTATGGTATTTTTCAGTCGAAACCGAAGCGGAATATTAATGAAGTGATTATGATACAAGCTATACATTTAAATGAAAACTATAATTTCAGCTTTTAAACTACTTTTTATGATGTAAAAATTGACCGAATCGTAATACCGCTGTAGAAAAACGACACATCATAGAGAACATAGAACCAGGGGATATATTAAAAAGCTATTATATGTTCGAAATAAAGAAGGATAAGTGTACTTGATATTCCTCGGGAGTGGCGATATAATCGGTGTAGGTATTGCACAGGCCAGCGACGACTACGCTGACGTCCTTTAAGGATTCATCCACTTCGGCGATGGCACTCTTCACGACGTCGCGCAATCTTCTGCCAGACATCGTCGTAAATTCCCCAGGCACTCCGGCAATAGCGACGTTGCCTATAAGGGCAAAGTGAGTCGAGACGATCTTCGGCTGCCACTGGTACGGCAACACCATCTACATATAACATTTTATAAAACCTCCTGCTCTTATCGTTCTCCCGCGAGTGCGTGTTAAAAGTGCGCTATTGAACGAGCTTCACACTCGTGGACCCGCGTTAACTTATCGAATTGATACCGTATTTACCGTCAATTGTAGTATCGCGATAAATGACTTTAGCGAAAAGCAACACTCGTATAATTCGGATATGAGAAAAAGTGCAGTCTACAGTTTCATTTTAAATGAGCCTTTTCGCTCGAAGGATTCAACCGGTATATTCCAGAATGACTATTGAGCAATTCCATATTTTCAACTTGGCCTTATAGGAAAAATCTAATTTACAAAAGTCCATTTGCACGCACTACCCTGGAAAATCGGATCGCGTATATAGCCAGTCGGGGAACGGGGCTGTGCAAGACATTGTACTTAATTTTTATGAAAACTAATGAGTCCATTATTCATCCATTAGCAACAAAAGCTGTGGTGTATAATGCGCCTCGCGGCCGCGCGCATTTCGAAAAACGCAATATTCTCCCCGTTCATTAGAAATATGCCCCATACGTCCGCTGCTCTCATTCTTTATATATCTCTTTCTTTCTCTGACACACAAATTCACGCACACACGCTTTCTCTCGCGGCTAACGCTCATTGCGCCGTGCGAATCACACGCACACACACACACACACACACGCAGGAGATAATTAACAATCCGACCCTCCTCGCGCGGTGGCAATTGGCCCGACTACCGCCACTTACGCTACACGCGCCGCGCCAACTCGAAACACACAGTCATTATACGCGAAACTCGACGCTGAAAATGTGTGTATATATATATATCCGCGGCTGGAGGGACACACTATGCATATGTACACCTTTCGCGACCTCCGCTTCCTGCACGTATTTATGGCAGTTGGCAGTAATTAGCAATCCTTCCCTCGTTCTGTATCAGGGAGAGACCTAATGACTCTTCGCGATTCGAAGCCGCATACCTATATAGTATACTTCGTTCCGAGAGAATTCGATGTATTGACGGGGGAAATGTGTTCTATATTACCCGTTTCACTTTGATTAGGGTGTTTATATAGAAATAAAATTGTATTCAATCGTGATTAAATAGTTGTTAATTTATATTGTACTGACAGGTATACATGATATATTGAAATCTATAAATATTAAATTCAATTTACCCTTCTTAATTTGTTTAAAGGCATATCTAGAAAAATACCATTATCAAAAACGAAACACAAGTTCTGAATAAGTATTTGCACTATTCTCACAAAAACACTCAATTTCAGTCTAAAACTTGCATCTCAAGGATGCACAGATCACATGTACACGCATGCCGTCAACATACAAACACAATCAAATTTTTATACTTCTCGAAACCCTCCCCCGTATACCCCAAGATAAACGTCACACGAAGGCCAATACGTTTCCCTGTAACAAAAGATTCCCGCGAACATCGCTCGCGAACTCGCGCCGCGACAATAAAGCCCACACAACAGCTCATTTCCGTAGTAAAGATAAAAATTCAATGCCTTGTATATTCTGACTAAGAGGTCTTAAATTTTAGCGCCGCGATTCCGCGCAAGGCTGCACTTTCTCGCGCTTAAATCATTCGCGTAAATAAAATCCAAGCGGTTAGAGAATAATAATACTCACTCGACCGGTGGCCAAAAGTATTGGCTTGGCGCCATGGCAGTGCACGTCTTCGTCCGTCGGCTTAGCCAAGAAGTTCCTCACCGTGTTCCAGAATGGATTGGTCGTAGTGGTGCCTTGCTCGAAGGCGAATGAGCCCGCGCCATCGGTCGTGCCTGCTGCGAAACTGTATCCCATCGCTGGCAGACAGCCGGTCACCTGAGACGTTTTCAACATGCTTTTAGTATTGAACCTCATTGGAGTTTTTGGATAAAATTGTGATACTTTGGAAAGGATTCAAGCACCGGAATAATGAACAAACAATTCTGTGAGGTATATAAAGAGGAAAACAAATCCTTTTGTTTCAAGTCACTGCCTCTGCCTCTGCCGAATGATCTGCGAACAAGGAACGTTCCAGCTAAACCCATTAACTTCACAGTAGATGTGTGCAGAGAGGGAAAAAAGTAAATGGCATTTTCTTTGTACTATGTACAGCTATTGTATGATTTTTTTTAGAGTATAGGAACAAAATACGAGCTATTTTTATTGGAAAAGGGTCAGGGCTTGAAAAGTTAACATTGAGGTATAGCGTCTCGCCAAGCTCATAACTTATGCATGTCTCGAAAGGATTTTTAAAGCGGATCTACTGTTTTGCGCAACGGGAACTTAAACCGATAATACACATCGTGATTTCTCATTCGAACTCCGAGAAATCGAAATGGGAACGAACGATTAAAATGAAAAGTCAATCAGCGGCTCATGCGCTTATTTTCACTTTTACAAAATGGAAACAACAGGCTATCGGGGAGCGATGATGCAAACATCCTTGAATGATTATAGGGTGATTCCATTGGGCACCGATCGTAAAAAGGTAATGAATCATTGGAAATCGATTCGAAATTCGCAACGAACGCGCAAGAGAGGAACACGCGCCGAGAGACACACTACAATGCTGCGAAAATCGATGTTTATCTTAATTATTACTACAAATAGAGTTGGTAAAGGGATAATCGAGGATTGCTCTCGAGAAACCTTCGAGACTGGAGAATGTTGGAAGTGTTGATCAAGAGAATGGCTACTTCAATGGAACTCTTTCGTTTAATTGAATAATTTAATTGAAATGAAAAATATATATATATGATTTCGTATCGATAACGGCATTTAATGAACACAAGGCCATATATATCGTTGAAAGTGCAAGTAATATGAGAAATAGTTCCTGAGGAAGTGTACCGGTATATATATATATATATATACAAATAAGAAGTTTGAATTGTTTTTATTAAATGTAGTACTGAAATTTAAAAACTTTAGATACAATCGAATAATTTCTTTTGAATAACGTAAAAAACTTTTAGGATTGATATAAAAGGACTGTCTGGAAAGAAAAGGTAACACGGTTTGAATTGAAAGCTTCTATGTTGGCTATATGTATACTAAATACCGGGCGTAAAAGTTCATCGATCCAGTGGCCCTTTTACGAGTGTACGAGGGGGAGTATAACTTTGCCACAAAATCCATGGAAAAAGCTGTGGAAAAGAACTTCATGATTGCTCCCCCTGCTCGAGTCATTCTAATATTGACAAAGAGTTTTTCCACGGTCGGTAAATCTATTTGTCTCGGCCGTTACAACAAAATAAATATTTATCTATACAGCGAAACGGATCGCATCGCGATGAAAACCAAAACAAACCGTCGTATCCCCAAATCACTACTGACGATAATGTATCGCTGCCGTGAACACAACCCCTAAACTGCGTACACATATTATTTTGTAAAAGAACTGCGTCGACTTTGGCTTCTCCCGCCATGCCATAAGGCACGTTCCACAGACACGTTATTCCCTGCATAATCTGGTTTCACAATGATACACTGAAACGGCGAGCCCACAAGGATGGGAATATCACATCTCTTTGCAGTGTTCTCGCTCCTGTCGCAGAGAACTGAGAAAGAGTCGATAAGAAGCCTTATAGTCGTCGGTATTTCTCACTCTAATCTGATGCTCAACAATAGCCGGAATTGCAAAGGTCGACCTTGCCTCGATCGACGGAGGATTTCGTCAGCTGGAGAGAGAGAGAGAGAGAGAGATTGGTATACAGCAGCTTCTATATGGCGTGTGTCAGTTCTGCAGCGATCGCCGAGCGATGCGCGATCAGTCAGCCAGATACGCGAGAGCCGTGTATAATTTCGAAGGAGAGTCGCGCTCGCGGATCAGAAAAAAAAGCCTCGCACCCATGAATGAATGAAAGAGAGAGAGAAACGGAGTGTAATCAAGGGGAATTGGGAAGAGACAATTACCTCCTCGACCTTCTTGGTGGTTTGGTTGTAAAAATTGGCCTTCTGCTTCGTCATGTCGACGAAACGGTGGACGACGCGCAGGGGCCCTTTCACCTCCGTTGCCATGCCGCTTGCCCACAGGTTCTGAAACAAGAAGCCGCAGACGATGTCGTTAGTATGTATGCCGAGTAGCGGCGGTTCGTTAGCCCCGGATTTCGGCGGCAAATGCTGATAGATGCTGTTTCAACAGGAAATAGATGTGCTATGGGGTAAACGGTGGTAAGAAAGGGCTTTGAAATACATAAATCGACGAATTTACATTTTTACCAAGTTTTAATACCACTTTTGTGAATCTGAACACGGGTGCAGTTATTGTATATCATTTAATCGCACTGCACACTCGGATGGTACTGTTGCACTTTATCAATATTTATTAGCTGCTACGGAGATTTATGTAGTTCAAAGAAAGATTTCGTTTGTGTTTGCAGTATTTTTTCCAGATAAAATATCATTCCATATTCCTAAAATTTAACTCTTTATCTGAATAAAATAAATCGTACCTGTATGAGAATGAAAATTATGTTTGTACATGTTGTACAGGTTTTGTATAAAAAATAGTGGATAAGTTAGAGGCTGGGGTACAATTATTTCATTATGAATTTTAAATATGCGTAAAGTAAAATGTGTATTCCAAAAGAAATATTTAATGAAAGTATTGATCGAAATAAGTGTCGTACCACATTGGTCTGTATTTACTAGCTTGTAATAAATATTTTATACAAAAATATTTGGGAATTTTATACCTATCGTGCCCGGCTGCAAAAAGTGTTTTTTTTTTTATAAAGAATTCCATACTTTTTACTTATATAGTATGAAAAGTGTAAAAGTGGTTTCATACTATATAAGTAAAAAGCATAGAATTCTTTAAAAAAAAAAACTCTTTTTGCAGCTGGGCACGATAGGTATAAAATTCCCAAATATTTTTGTATAAAATAAAACAAGCGAATTTTTATTGAATACCTCATCAAGCGTTTTGAATTATTCATAGTATTAAAATCCCCGAAAGCTGATATATCCTCGTGGGCGATCCAAAAATACTAAAAGACAACACAGACGGACGTCCCATCCTGCACAAGCAGTATATATGCCTTAAAAACGAATATACATATAGGTACATGTGAGTCGGCGTCGAATCTCGTTAACACCGCAGTCAAATAGTAATTCTTGCTACACAGGGGCCGCCGAGATATCGTGCTAAGACTAATTATCCGTTGAGCAGAGCAGCTCCACCTCCTACAGTCACGGGTTATTGCTTTCCCTATCACTTTACACACATGTAAACACACATACATATATATATATATATAT
>UELV01095735.1:0-25524 GCA_900490015.1 Megastigmus stigmatizans | reverse complement strand
TTTTTTTTTCTGCCGTTACTGCAAGCGCTTCTTCCCCACATTCGCATTCAACGAATCCAAGTGCGCGCGTATAAAATGCGAAGACTCAGCTGGCGCGAGCGAGCTTCTAGCTTTTTTTCATGATTCGCTCCGAATCGCCGTTTGTGTGTGTTTTGCGTCGAATTTTCTCTAGCACTCCAGATTAATTGGTCAAGCCGCGTCTAGCTTTCTCTAGTCGCGGAAAAACGACTTTAAAACAGCCATCGATGTAAATAAATAAACTGATTATGCAAATAGAATTGAAAATTGGAATGATGTGACTATAGCTTTATTTTCCTCGTGATTGCACAATATAGACTTTTCATTAAATAGTTAAATTTAAAAACGCATTTTTATTTAAAACGTTTTGAAAGCATTCATTATAAAAATAAGTAACGCAACAAAAATATCTAAATAAATAGAAAAAAAAGCACTTGAGTGAATATTCCTAAGTTGCTTCTTGTATAATATATTATACAATAGGTTAATGAACAAAGTCTTCTGCCCACACTTATATAACTGTACAAGTAACATTTAAAAATTGTAATTACGTTTCATTATTACTTATTTAACAGAAAGTGTGGAAAAAAGAAGCCATTCGTTGCAAACAATCAATCATACTTTTGTACAAGTGGTACATGCAAAGTGCACTTAAACCATTATCACTTGCTAATATTTTCTTTCTTCAAAAACAGTTGCGCAAACTATTTTTCTCGGCCCGCGTGTGCGTGTGCGCATTACGCGCCAGAGGTATACGAGCAGTGTCTTCGTAAGGAATATAGATAAGAGAAGCTCTTTCATATAAAGCACGAAAATCAATCTTGCCTCAACAGTCGTTGAACGCTATTCGTTTCAACGTAAGACGTCATGAAGCCACGCGCATTTTATGTTCTCACTTTTACATTGGCCACCGCCATTGTGGTTCCTTCTGATAGTACGTATAAGTGAACGCACTCGTTTCACCATTTGTTCATTCAACTGACGTTACAAATAAGAAACTTACTTTTTCAATATCCAAGATTATGTTGATATTAATTTCGAAGCGTTCACGTCACTTCTATTTTTTCTACTTCGAAGCTCGTCGTTCATACGACGAAAAACAAAAATTTAGTGTTCGTATACGTATAAATATTAACTATAATAATTAATCTAGGTCAGGCCCAGGTAATTAATTACCCACCTACTCAGACTGCAACATATCCAACATATCCAACATATCCAACATATCCAACATATCCAACATATCCAACATATCCAACATATCCAGTATACCCAGCAGCCAGTACTACGACTTATCCATATCAAGTAAATCTGAGGCTAATAAAACCATTGGAATCGATCGAGGAAAACTGCAGTGGTGCCATCATTCACAAACGTTGGATTCTCACAGCCGCACGATGTCTTACGGGAATGGCTAATCCGAATTATCTAATAATAACCGTTGGATCGCATTTATATTCAGGAACTGGTGGTACAACTTTGAAAGCAGAATCATATATTGTCTATCAAGGATATGTACCGGTATGCATCAAATACTTTGTTACTTTTTTATGTTAGTTTCATAAATAATAATTTGATTTTTATTATTGCTACAAACATAACAAATCATCGTTTTTAAATTTGAAATTCACGGAATATATTGTACGCATTCACAAATGCCCTGTTCTTTATAATAAGTCAAAGAATTTTTCATGCCCAAGTCAAATGAATACCAATGAATTGGTAGCGGTCTTATATTAATAAAATTTTCAATATTTAAAATAATTTTTATAAAAATTTATAAATAACCTATAAAAATATATTTTTAAAAATAACGCAAGAACTAGTAAATAAATTTTAATAAAATGTAAGTAATTTAAAACATTTTCAAACATATATTGTAAATTTTTATAAGCCTCATTTATGAAAGAATAAGAATAAAAATTTAAAATGTTAATGTTGTATTTTAAATGATTAACATTAATTGATTTAATTAGCAATATTACTTTTCGTCCCATGGGCGTAAAGTTTTATGCCCTAGGTGCGAATATTGGTTTTCTATGTATCAAAATAATAATTATTGTTCTTTTAACATTTGTATTTAGAATATGGCAGTAAATGATATTACGCTGATTCGATTAGCTGCAGACATTGCATTTACTGCTTATGTTCAACCAATTGCTCTAGATTCAAATGCTTACAGCAGCCATGTAGGTCAAGTTGGAACGTCGACTGGCTGGGGACGATGGCAAGTAAGTAAAATTTCACTGTTCGGTCAGGTATTTATGTATACTTGTGTTTTACATGAAGGTATTAATTTGAAGATCGATATTTATAATCAAGTTTAACTTGGAATTTTCGTAAACGTAGATTATAATTTCGAGCTCATAGAAGTTTCCTAACATGTTCTAATCTTTTCAGTATAAAAATCTGTATCCCACTTCCACTCTGCTCACTACGCAGCACACAATAATAAGCCAAGCGACGTGCGCTCAGGAAATGACGGTAGTCCATGCACAAGCAGTGTCGTCTGCCACTGAATACGCCTATTACACGAATGTCTTGAGTGATATGTCGAAACTAATGTGTAGCGCTGCTCATTACCAAAATGGACATTACTGCAACGTAAGCATTACTATCTTACATTTTTATTAGTATAACGCTTAGCATGTACTATAGCAGTGAATACGTATATGTGCGCAGGATGAATCTGGCAGTCCATTAGTTATCAGCTCGACACTAGTTGGCCTTGTGCACATATCGGCCTATTGCCATGCCACCAGTCAACCCGTCACCTATACCAAAGTCTCGAGCTACTATAGCTGGATTGTCGGGAATCTGCAAAGATATTCAGAATATTTGTAAGCCTGAAAATATGTGCTTACTGGGCTTATAACTTCAAAATTTATTCTCTCTGCGACGTAAATATTTTTATGCATTTGTGGATCAAGTAGTGTTGGGCTAAGCATTTATCACTTGAAATTCGGGAAAGTTTCTTTGAAATATATATGCCTTTCCCACAGTATTATATTGTTATGAATATATTGAGTTTTATTTTTTATACGGGTGTACATTTTCTGTGCGTATTTTTTGCATACACCCTGATTTTGATATAATTTTTTCACTCCTACAATGTTCTTCCGTTATATAATAATTAAAAATACCTATATTCAGCGTGTTTATATTTTCTAGCAACTGTAATAACACATACATCTGGTTCTACTGATCCTCATTACTAAAAATACACTTACCTATCATAAGCAGGGTTAGAATTAACTCTGCAATAGACTGAATAATACTGTTACTACTATTGTTACTACTACTGGAAACAACTGTTCCTTATTACTAAAAACACTGCACTTGCCTATAAGCACCGTGAGAGTTAACTTTACAACAGAGTTAGAAAACGAATATAAAATAACTCTCCTATTTTCGAGTTCATAAATCAACTATTAAAAGTTGTAAGAAACTTATTTTAAAACATTTTGAAATTCATCATGTAAGTTATTATTACTTAAACAATTTTTTAAATGAATCTTTTTCTATACAAAAGGCTCTATTTAAATGAAGTTACGTAACCAATTATGTATTTATATATGTTGCGAGGAGTGTTAACATTAGAATTATAGTAGATTATTAAAGGGCCTTTTGTAAATAATTCATTAATCCAGAACGAGCAATACATAATTCAGCTTAATTTGTTATTCAGCGGAACCAAATTATTCTAAAGAATTTAACCGCGAAGATAAATTTAATGTTTATCTATCAAAGATTAAAGTTTGATTCGGGAATAGATAAATGTAATATAATATCGTATAAAGAATGGTACGTGTCCGAAACTTGTCGCAATCTTCACTTGGTGTTTCACATTTACTGACGCAGCATGAATAAGTACGTATTTTTTCTTATTATTATTCCGACGGTTATTGCTGTAGAGACAGTTGAAGGTAATTTATATCTTATGTTTTTATATGAGTCATTTTTAAATAAATCCATTAACATTAAAAATTTAACATAAATTAATAAATATTCTATTACGTAATGAAAATAATAATAGTATTACAAGAAATGGATACCCAAAATCTAGACCGATCCTATGCAGTGGAAGGTGAATTTCCATACCAAGCGAACCTGATAATCGTAAATCCAGTCGACGATTCCGAGGAAAACTGTAGTGGCTCGATCATTCACAATCGTTGGATTCTAACTGCTGCGCACTGCCTTAGAAGCCTCGTTTATCCCAAGTATTTACTCATTAACGTAGGCACGACCAACTTTTCAGGTTTAGGAGGGGAACCTTATGAATACGAAGCTCTTGTGCCACACGCAGATTGGGTAAAAATTTCTTACAACTCTCTTTGCTTAGGTTATCTTTGAAGTGTGATTTTAAAAACTGTGAAAGTGTCTAAATTGTGTAACGAATATGTTACGAATATGATAATAATAAAATAAACTAAAAGCTTTAAAAATTTCTAATATAATATATTATTTTAATGCTATTTTAATCTAATGATTTTTACTATTTGTATCTTAGAATAATGATCCAATCAATGACATTGCTTTAATCCGGCTTAAGAAGAACATCACTTTGACGGAGAAAATTCAATTAATTAAATTAAATAAAAACGATACAATGACATATGAAAATTCTACTACAACATTGAGTAGTTGGGGACAAGTGGATGTAAGTACTGCAGTTTCGCCATTTCTCTTCCTCAAATAAAGGAATTGGTATTTTAAGGAAAATGTATATTTCTGTAGGAAAATAAAGTATTCTTCGCTCCTAATTTTACAGAATGGCGAACCTGCAGGCACACTTCAAAGTACAAATCTCACAGTAATAAGTCAAAATCAGTGTCGAGAAGAACTTATGGCATTGATCGGGCATCTCGAGGATTTCCAAAGTGACCGCAACTTTTTCACGAGGGCCGTTGACAATTTGCGCAGTCTGTTCTGCACTAATTCCGATACAAACGACCGACAACTCTGTCACGTAGGTAGAATATGATTGTTTGTACCGACACTTTTCGTTAGTGCACATCCCTTAACGCAGTATTTTCATCACGCAGGGAGATTCCGGCGGACCACTGGTAGTAAACAGCACTCAAATTGGAATCGTTTCGAGCTCGTATAAGTGCAGCGGTCATCCCGGCCTTCTCACAAAAGTCTCCAGTTTTATCGATTGGATTCAATATCAAATAGGCAGATACTCCGATGCACTTCCATGAATAATGCGCCACAAAATGAAATTATTTAGTTGTTACAATTACCACATTGTCTTTCATTTATTTTTTTTTCATTTTACAAATAAATCAGTATTTTCGCTGGATTCAGGAGAGTTCAATAAAAATCACAACAATCCAAAAATCGTACTATCACCAATTAGCGAAATACGCGACACAAGGAAGAAGAAGTGCGCGGCAAGTGTAAAAACATCAAGCGCGTGCCTCATCTTCCCGGAAACCAGTTGATTTTTCCGCTTTTAATTTCGCAGCAGCAGTTGGGGGACACAAGAAACGACCGCAGGTACGTGCGCGCGTCCATATCGCATCAAAAGCACGAGGACGGGGTATATAGGAAGGGAAGGGTAGAGAGAGAGAGAGAGAGAGAGAGAGAGAGAGAAGAGCGAACAACGGTCACGTCCGCGTGTTTCCTGCATACGTGATATTTTGGGCCACAGCCGTGAGGTCATTAAAGTCCAAATGCGAGCCCGCATTACCCGGGACACGCTCAGTTCTCCCCTTCCCTCTCTCTCGCTCTCACATTGTCTCTCTTCCTGCACTTTCTCTCTCACTCTCCCTTTGCACTGTCCGGCAAAATTAATGTATCGATATGTCACGTGAGACTCCTGCGTTGACGCGCGAGCACTTATACATATACAAGAGTACGTGCAGGACTTCTGCTTTGCCGTGTCACGATAGTCTCGTGTGAGTTTTGTGTTGAGAGACGATCGTGACGGTGTCGCCTCAGAGTGATAATATTTGCGTGCGTTGATACATCGATATTCCCTATACTCGTAATGCCGATACTCAAAGTTTTTCTTTCTTTTTCATTACTTGAATGATGCATTCGTTTGTTAATATAGTAGCTACTCGAATCTTAAATGTTTATGTATATATTTTCTAAGTGATGTCATAATGACTGACTTGTTATATATAGCTTTTTGTGCGGCTGTTATAGTTGCAGTAGTTGTTACTATAATTTTACAGAAATTGATTTGATAATATATAAATTAGATAGTATGCATCAGTTTAAAAATTAAAATTATATAGTAACATTAACGAAAGGGAAAATATATATCTATTCAGTTCTTTACTTGATTGTGTAATTTGTCACAATAACATTACACTTCAATTTACATAAGCCACACCCTTCTTAGTCATATGAGCTCAACTTCCGCGTATCATAAACGTTTTACGGTCATCGATAGAAAAATACTTTTTGTTTTTATTGTTTTGAATTGGACGCTGTGAATTGATTAATTCTAAAAAAATCAGTTGGATACATTTTCGTTCCCGTGACACATAATTGTACCTCAGTAAGTCTTCATCCAATTTTAAAATTTGATCAAGAACAAAGAAGTCAAGGAGCACCTCTATTCTTCACTTTCTATATTCCATCGACAAATGAAAGAAAAAAGAAGAAAAGAGAAAGAGAGAGAAATACGAGTGGCATAGTCGGTGGATAAGTGACTGCATACAAGTGGAACAACGTCGGGCGATGACGTCGACAAGTTCTGGCGCGTTCGCGTCTGCGCCTCGTCTCAACGAGTTTTCTTCATTCTTCCGCACTCTATTTATCTCTCTCTCTCTCTCTCTCTCTCTCTCTCTCTCTCTTCCCTATCTGTATCTCTCTCTCTTTCTCTCTTGGAAAACGCGCGGGCAGCCCTCGTGTAGGAGTGCTGCATTAACGCTGAATAGCGAGCGCATAAATGCAGCATTGTGCTCCTTTCCCTCTTTCGCCGGCTCGGGCCGCGCGGCTTCTTTTTCTCCTCTCTCCCGGCCTCCGTTTGCACAGTAATTTAATCATTTTTGTTAAAAGCAGGAGAGCTTCTCTCTCTCTGGCTCTCGTCGCCTCCGGAAGTATCAAAGTGAAGCGCTCTCTTTCGCCCCGGCAATTTTACTCGTATACTTGCTGGCGAGCGCGAAAAAAGACGCGAATCACGCTGTTTTGTTGGGGGCGAACCTTTTCTTTTTATACGATGCTCAGATTCGCTTGGGCTATTCGTTTTCTTCCTCTGTTACAAAGCGAATTATGAATACTTGGTAACTGAATGTCGCTCCGACTTTGGTTTGCATATGACGAGTGCGCGAAATCAAGGCTTATATTTCGACGGTTCTGTATATTACAGTCTGATTCGACGCGGCTTTTTCTACTGTAATTTACGTGGATGTATATAGGTATACTACAATCGATTAGTCGATTTTTAGCGATCATAATTCATGGACTATACTTGGCAGGAAGCGAATAAAAATCCTGCACATATCGAAAGGTGTAGAGGAGAAATAGTATAGTGTCGCCCATAGGTTCGGACGCAATGAAAAAAAGTAACGTATCCGACAGGCTGCGTGCGCTCGTCCAGCATAATCGACGAAAATTACCTTACGCTTGTTTACCTTTTTTCTTTACGATGGATACTAACCTATTTACGAGCTCGAATATCCGCTCGCTCCCGACTTTCGCGACTCTAAAGCCCCTGCTGCCCCCGAGTTTCTTGTAAAACGCGGCGCCAACCTCCCGCCCGTGCCCGGAGAGAATCACTTTTACAATATGTGCGAGCGTGCGCCGTCGCTGAGACGCGGTATAAAAAAATGTAGGAGAGGGAAGGAAAAGCGAGGCTTGCCGAGAGCAAAATCTGGCGGACTTCGCTGCTTAACACCCCAGAGCAACGCGCGGCCGATACGACGCGAGGCGAGGCACGATGCGTAATAAAAAAGTTCGCCTTAAATTTTCCGGCGGATTTAGTCGGCGCTTAACTCTTGTGCTCCGGCGCGCCTGTATAGCACTAGTCGCGCTCGACGCACTTTTCCACCTTGCCAGCTTTCTCTCCCTCCCTCTCACTCCCCACCCCCTCGTCGTTACCTTTTCCTTTTTAGGGTAGCGGTGATTCGTTCCTTCTTTTTCCCCCTCGGCGGCTCTTTTTTCGGAAAGAAGTCTTTTCTTTTTCATTTTTACAACTTTATTATACATTGCCGGACTTTCTCCTTCTTTAATCCGCACATATTTTTCGTCGCTGCGAACGGATTTTACTTATAGCTGGATGAAAGTTTTTTTTTTTTCTTAGGGAACAAAATAGTTGATTTTGGTCAAAGTAGAAAACTTTTTGCGACTATGCTTTGGTCCATATAAAATGACGATATTTGAAATTAATAATTTTTTAATTGCTACATTTTAAAAACTATTATATCTTATTGTATCATATTACGAATTAGTGACGTAAATGTAACTACTTTTTGTACAAAATTAGTAGTTTATATAGAATATCACTGGTCTTTAGTCATGATTTTTTTTTATTTTCAGAATGCTGAAGGCTTTTGTGAACCTTATTTTCTTATATTAACGTCTTTATTCGGAAAGATTAATATTCTCACATTTAATTTAATATCAAATTTTATTTGTAAAATATATTTCATTATATACATTAGAACTATTTCCTAAAATAGTAGCATCTCTACATTTAGTGTATTATTGTTTTACCTATTTAAAAAATCATCGTTTTAAGCACCATAAAATGTTTTCCGACTGCCGCATAAACAGCATAATCAATATTAAATTACTGCACAGCGGACACGAACTTCATCTATGATCCGTAAAGTTTATCAAGACAACAGAGCACATAGCGCGAAACAAAAAGTGACTGCGCGCAAAGAAAAACGCGGCTAAAGAGAGCAAGAAACTCAATCCTAATAGCGCAAAACCGAATTTCTGCGCTTGGCCAATGAAGAGAGAGAAAGATCGAGAGAGAGAGAGAGAGAGAAGAGAGGGAGAGAGAGAGAGAGAACAGAAGCGAAGCCATCAGACGGAATCGCGACAAGAAAATCCCCGAGCCGCCACCGCCACCGTCGAATAAATGGGCTTTTTTTACCCTGGCGAGTCCTCGATGCGTATATATAGTAGTGTGTAGGGGTGAAAGCCAGAGCAGAGCCCATTAGATTGTTTCAGCGTTGTACATCAGCGCCTCGAGAGCGCATGCTTTTCTGCGTCCTCCAATTTTCTCCGTAGCTTTCCCCCGACGCACTGTTGCTTTTTTTAGCGCAATGCACTCCTGTTCTAAATAATTTATGATTTCTTTTTGTTGTCTTGCATTGTAGGTTTCCGTTATTAGTTTCATTTGCTTAAAATATTTTCTTGGATGGATATTTGTTAAAATTATAAATAAGAGTTAAGGTATTATATTTATTGATCTGGTTGAAATTTTTTTAAACCCCAAGTCTAGCGACTAAACAATTCATACATTTTTCAACTTATTTTACCAATCTTGCTTCTCAGATATCAAGATTTATTCAATCTCACATAGCAAGAAAAGTTAGAAAAACGTGGACGAAACGTGAAAGAAACCTGGAAATGTTCGCTTTTGGTATCCCAAGAAATGGTTTGGTTACGTTGCAGAAACATTTCAGAAACGCTTCATCGTGAGAACGTGAGAACTAGAAACAAAAAAGTTTATTTAAAAAAAAAAGATATCCTGTCTAAAGGAACTTTATAATTCATACACATACAATAAACATTTCACAAAGGTTTCTAAAACCTTCCTTGAGGTATCAAAAACAGACAATTCCAGGTTTCTTCAATGTTTCTTCGTTCTAGAAATGTTCTAGAAATGTTTCTCCAACTTTACATACTATGTGGCATATTATATATACATGCAAGGTTATTACATCGTTCTCCAAAAAAATTAAAATCAAATACGAAAAAGTCATATTCACTTTATTACCGCACCGGTAGTAAACGTATACCGAATAGTAGTTGCCAATAAATTTAGAAAAAGAATGAGACAGTAGCCACCATAAATTGGGCTAACAAAAACAATCGTTCCCTAATTAATATATCACCGGTTCTCTATACATCGGCCGAGTACACCGTACAACAATTCAAGCTTTCTAATTCTCCCGATTCTCCTATACAATTTCGTGTGTGCTGCGTTGGCGTAATTATTTCGCGATTTACCGGCCCTCGAGGACCTCCACGAACATATGCGCATCCCTATACACACACATATATACATATAAGTTTATATATCGCTGTGGGGAGAAAGAGAGAAAACGGGAAAGAGATCGGAGCAGGGAACGTAAAGCAGATTAATCCGGGGGAATGTTTTCTCGAATGCGAGGAGGGTAGGAGGGAAGGACGGAGGGAGAGGGACAGAGAGAGAGAGAGAGAGAGAGAGAGAGAGAGAGAGAGAGAAACGTTGTGTGTACGTGTGTTCTTGCGCCAATACCGGCCGGCGACTCTAATGCGCCCGGAGAGCTGCATTTTCGCCAAGAGTTTTTACTCTCTCTCTCTCTCTCTCTCTCTCTCTCTCTCTCTCTCTCTCTCTCTCTCTCTCTCTCTTCCTCTCCTTTTTTGCGCACAGGATTTTGCCCACTTTCGTCCTACGCGAAGATTAAACACTCGAGAGGAATGTGCCTCCTCCCTCCTTCTCCGCGGCCGCCGCCACCACCTCCGCCACGGCTGCACACGAGCTACGAAAAAGTTTGGTTGTATGGAAGGTTCTTCTGCATCACTCTAATCCGAAAGATTACGCGAGAAATTTAAATAATTTAAAGCTTTGCGCCGCTGAAACGAAAAAAAAAGGTTTTACCAATGGAACTGTGTGTATTATAGAATGTTTGAAAGTATAATTGAACCGAAGGATATGATAGAGTATCTGACGCGCATATCTTATTTTTCCTACTGGCGCAGTATAGGCTATAATTGATTTTAATCGCGTTTTTCTGAACGATTAATAGAAGAATATTATGGACCTTTACTTTTTCGGTTCCAAATTCTTATTTCGTGCTGTTTAAAAAGAAAAAGAGTAAGCGCTATCGATGCATCAAACTGCAAAATCAATAAGAACTTAAATAGAAAAATTATCGGTATATCAGATAACTCTTATACACAACTATGCGATAAAAAATATGTTCAAAACGCCCATTCCCCTGTCCCATAATGCAGCAAGTATACTACTTTTAGTAAAATACATGTATATATTTAAGAGATGAGCTGTTAACGATACACTGCATGCAAAGTATTTGTAAATATAGCTATTGTTCGCAAGAATGGATTACAGCTGCTTGCTGTACATGCACTTTCTCTGTCGCTCGCGGTGAGAAATAAACGAGCCGCTGAGTCGAGATACAAACTTGCGATAAGCAAACCCAGTGATTTGCCTCCGCCGCGCTTGTATCAACAGATTATGCGCTGTGTTCTGGAATCTTTCCCTAATGTATTTATAATGTTTACATTCGCTCCACGCCACGTATCATCAAATGCGCTTTGCACACTGGTATTTGTGAAAATGTTGTTCTTAATTAGCTTTTTCGTATATAATTTTCTTATAATTAGCTCCAATGTTTTTACAGTGGGCGCATTTGCGCACTAAAAATTAGGATAATGAAAAGCTTATATTTTAGGCTTTCATCCTGATTAATTAAACTACCCTTTCTAAACTTATAACATTAAAGTACATATTCCTTAATTTATAATCTTGTCAATATTGATATCATTATATTTGATTAATTAATTTTTAGGTATAGAAAGAAGTGATGCTTTTGGTAAAAAATTGATAGTAAAGGTCAGAGTTACGTCAGCCTGCGCGTCAAAATTGGCATTTCAGCGGCAGCGAGGTTCGCGCGCGCGTGAATCTACTTCGGGCGCGAGGCTGTTGCGCCGCTACGGCAACGTGAGGCCGTCAGAAGGGGGTAGATCGAGGGGGCGGTGGCGGGGGCCTACACAGCTCTCGACGACATTTAAATTTTCATTTGGGCGCCGCCGCTACTCTGGCTACGCCCACGCGTGCGCGCCCGCTTCATTAAAACGAGCCGCGTCGCTGTTCTCGCTTAATCCCGGCCGCGCTGCCCCGAGCCATGTTCGATAAACATTGACGTGGCGCGGGGGCTCGATTTTCCCTCTCTCTCTCTCTCTCTCTCTCTCTCTCTCTCTCTCTCCTCTCTTTCTCTCTCTTTCCCTACCAATCTGAGTTTCAGCTCTCAGCTCCCTCCCATCGTCCACCGAATTAAGAGACCTCATCGCCATAAGCTCCAGCGTGCACGGGACTTCTTGCTTACGGGAATTCTGAGAAACGATTTTCGATGATTTTTTTCCTAAGCATACCATGAATCAGTTTACTCCATTACTCTACGAGTATAGAGAAGTAAAGATTTGATTCCTATACCAACAATTTGAAATATCTAAAAGAATAGTCTAAACCAATTCAAATTACATCCTAACATAATAATGAGTCTGTATTAGGGTACCATGAAGCAAACTTGCTCACTTATGGGTCGATTGTGAAATAACGCGACTCATATTTTATACATTTTGAATTCGTATTGAATTATAATAGAGTTCTATAATAATCTTGTATCTCGCGTGATTTAATTTTAAAAGTCCAATTCTAGACAGACTTCGACAGACTTCGATTAGATGCGTGTGCAAGATTATTTTTTTTCCACTAGAATCTTATCAGCAGAGGGCAAATCGAATAAGATCATTTTTTCCCCTTGGCACTCAATCTTCGAAAGAAGCAAATCGACAAGAAGAAAGCTGAAAATAGGAAGGAGGAAGAGGAGAGGGAGAATCTCCTCGCTTGCGTCCTAGTAGGGAAGTGGACTCGGTTCTAGTAACATTAGAGAAGGTGCCATCCGCGCGAGAGGAAGACGCAGGGAGAAACCTGCAGCGCTTCAATGCTACCTGCGCAAAAAAGAAGAGGCCTCCCTATACCAACCGGCCAAGCTCGTTTCTTTTCTGCTTTACGATTTTAATAAATCTCCGCTCTCGGAGGTAATTTGCGTCGGCTGCGGGAGCGGACATTAAACCTTTCTCCCGTTTCTTCGTCCCTTTTTTCAGTCTTACTGTACACATCGTGCGGCCAAGCGCACCTCTCTATACTCTGGTGACGCAATTAGTTGCGCTTGTCGCTTAATCTATTGCTGACTCGGAATTGTTCTTTTTGAAAATTTTTCTCTCGCTGATACTGTCATTGTACTTATAAATGTCAGCTCTGTCAATTTTTGAAGCTACAAATCCGAATGCACTTTGCTGTACTTTGATATAGACTGTCACAAAATAAAATCTCTGATTAAGGAATACAGATTTTTATTAGTCAGAATAGTAGAGTCGTAGCTGCTGTGGACAGACCTCTGTCTACAAGTGAGACTAACAAAATTTTTGAATGACTTTAGGAGAATTCAATAATAATAAATTTTACTATTTTAACGGGTAAATGTATTCTATTCGTATAGTGAAAATTACAATTTTCAAAAATAAATCCCCGTGATAATGACTAATTTGACAAGTGAATATTTTTACAGATTGCTTATGTTTACAATAGTTACTATATTTCGATCAAATTTTGAGTTATTACACGATAGCGTATATCAATTTTTCCTATTTATTTTCCTTCAGTGTAGTTTAGAAATTTGCTATTTCTTCAAAAATCATCTTTAAATTTTAGGAAACCGTTTCGATTGACTTATTTTGATAAACTAGCACTATATCATCATAACAAATGCAAAAATAATTTTCTTCAAATCAATAGCAGTATAAAAAACGAGTTTCATGACGTCCAACACAAAACAAATATTCTTATCCCATGAAACGGAGCCTAGCTCCCTGATAAAAGCAACAAACAATCCCTCGTGCCTGTGACGGTATAGATCAACCCCGGAAAAGCCTTAACCACGCAATTATCAGTCTTAAAACCGAAAATTTCACTCGCAAGTAATTTAGCGCGGGGACGCGCTGTAATCCCTAGGTCCACAAAACTCGCCGAGAGCAGAATCCCCAACAGCTCTCTCTCTCTCTCTCTCTCTCTCTCTCTCTCTCTCTCTCTGCCACGTCGCGGTTCTTTCGATATCTCCCTTACCTCCTCTCCCCATCCTCCTTCTCTGGCTCTATATAGCTCGTCCATGCTCCTCGCTCGCGGTCCATGAACCCGCTCACGTACGACGTACTTTGGCAATTAAGCGTCCTCTCTTTTATTTGTCCAGCAGCGCGCGCCTCTGCAGCAGCTCTCCGCTGTTAATTCGGGAGAATAAAGTGTAAGCAGATAACCCGGCGGCGGCCGTTTTCACGGACTGTCGGTCAGAGAGGACGTGGCGGCGAAGCAAAGCTCGGACACGGGGGGAGAGAGAGGCAAAGACGTATATAGCCGCCGCGACGAGGTCAGATTATCGGGATTTGTCGAGTCGATGATTCGGAATTTTACGCGACTTTAAATTCTACCGCCGCTCCTGTGCGACTGCTGCTGATTTATTTTCGGTGGCTGCAGGACGAGATGTTGCTGCCTTATTGCGACTCACGAGTGACGCATGGTCTACACATTTTAGTGCGCTGGGATTGTCGATTAATATTGCCGTTCGATTCAAAGTGTATCTGTATCAGTGTTGACTATTTTCTTCATTTTCTATATACGTTAATCTGCAGCTTTAGCAATGAAGAACGATTATATTTTAGTTCAACATAGCGTATGTCTTGGAATCTTACATATATGAGGATTTGATACAGGAATGAAATTCAAGTATTTCATGTAAAATATAAGTAATAGCGAAGTTTCAGTAGGCTTGATTTTAATTGATATATCTTCTTGATAACATATGCATATTTCTGTAAACCTAATAATGACTGAACTGACTACAGTCAAGTAAATAATACTTTAAAGCCCGTGACCTCTCTTCATTTCTTTTAAAAATAAACAGAAACTTTTTCTTCATAAAGGTATATATATACAGCTTGAGTTGAAAATTGATTAAATCTCTTTGCTATCTCTTTAAACACAGCATATGAGCTAGAGTACTTTTATTTTAAAAGTATTTTTTTTATACTCTATAGCTGTTTACACGCTAAATAAAGTCCATTTATATTACGTAAATTAAATCAATCAATGATTATTTGCTTCGGCAATTTTGCACAATATAGAACGGTCGCGTATATAACAAATTTAATTGAAGGTTTTTCAGTGCGTAATAATTTATCGATTAAAGCCCGTTAGTGAGCTACGCATTATTGGATCGAGTCTATATACACGTATACACACTCGTCCATCAATGAAATTTTAATAACCCAATAGGTACAGTTTTTTTCACATTAATTAATCAAGTTAATGACTTTTGAATGTCATTTTATCAATTTCAAACTGAAAAGTTAGAGCGCAACATTTTCGACAATCAATAGCAATAACGAACGATAAAAATGGAACGCACAAAGGGTGTCTAACCAGCATCAAAAGCCTAGTACATGAGTCACATTTTAATCATGTCAGATTGCAGCTTACAAACAGGTCGAAACTTCCGCAGCCAAACAGAAATTTTCCGTAGCTCCCGGCGCGACGAGGAACGATATCTCGATATGTGACGCGCCGCCGCGACAAGTTTTTCCGTCGCACGCACACAACACACACACACACACACACACATGCCACGTCTTGATCGTCGAAGTCGTCGAAGTCGGGAGAAAGAGATTTGGAGCGCATCCAAGATCCAAAATTCCTGGGGCCGCGCGTCACAACCCATTGCACACGGCGAATCGCGCGCGCCGCGGCGCTTAATGCCCCTCTGGCTTTACGTGTGTGCCTGCCTCGCATCCTTCGTGCGCGCAGGCTATATATGCCTGTGAATCTGTGTATATGTGTGTGTGGAACGACGACCGAGAGAAATTGCCAGTGGGCGGCATTTTTCATCCGGCGTTTTCTTTTCCTTCCTTCGACTCTACACACACACGCACACTCTCTCTCTCTCTCTACTCCTCGCTTTCCGCCTCGTACTTTTTATATTCCTCTACTGCTATTTCTTCCTTGCCCCCCGCGCGACTCACTGCCTCATGTTGATTATAGTAATATGATTTTTCAGCTTTTGGGGATGAAGCTATACCGCTCAAGGATTTAGCTCCTTTATCCCCTACAACCGCATCCTCGCCGATCCGATTCCTATTTATTATTGTTTACGGGTTTTTTCGACCACCAAGTGAATGTTCCTACTTTTAATCTTGACATATGATACAACAGCTATGACATCGTCGTTGCATTATTTTCCTCTTCTTTCAATCGATTTCAATAATGTTTGGAAACAAGAACGCAAAATTAAGCGTGAAATATTGAAGCTTTAATATTTTTGCTATAAGTTTTATTTTAATAGATATCATATTACGTACAAATAAAATATTAATGATGTACATTTCATTCACTGATAATTTATAATGTTATTTAATTCATTAGTATAAAGGTGCAAGCAAATAATGTATGTTTCTATTTTTTGTTTCAGGTGAGTAAGAGTACTTACTTTGATGCTTCTTCTATAGAGATACAGTTCGTAAGTAGTATAAAAGCACACAATTACGATCTTAAAACGAATATATACTTGCCCGTAAAAACTTTGTCCCTCGCAATCTCGCAATCGTATTATAGTGCTATTAAAAATTAATGAAAGGGGGACTAATAAACCGATTTCAGATAATCAAAAAATTTTCCATAGCCGTTTTGCGAACGTTCGGAACTTATTATCTCTGTCCTCGAAATATATAAAGTTTGATCGGAGTTCCCTAAACTCGCGTAGAGCCGATATCATTTCTAAAATAAAATCAACGATTACTTTAAGAAGCCCAAGTTAGCGATAAAAGATTGTGATTCGTTCTTTCGCGTGTCTTTGCAGGGGGAGGGGGAGGGGCGAAGGGTAGAATCAAGTTGAGAAACTTTTTTACGCGATGATGCTGCTAATAAAAATAACCATTCGTATGAGAAACTTTGGCCATAATAATTCAGACAAGCAAATGTATTCAGTCAATACGCGAGGACTTATAAGAGATTGGACTTTAAAAAAGAATGTCATAAAAACCTTCCTTTGCCCAACTATTTTAATTTCCCGAATCAGTTTTGGTTTCAATAACTAACAATTATATGTTTAATAGGATTTGAACAAATTTAATAGTGTTATCTTTGGTTTATCAAACGATTACTTCGTTTAAGGAAACTTCCTCGCTGTATAACGAAAGGAATATGCTATTAATTGAGCACTCAAAACCAAAAACAAATGTAAAATTTATTGCGCCATCAGTGCAATCGTCCTACTCCATCGACGTAGTCCAAGATGATGACAAAAAGACTGCATTTCGATCGTGCCACGACAATAGCCCTGTAGTAACCAAGTCCTAAACCATCTCTCTCTCTCTCTCTCTCTCTCTCTCTCTGTGTGAGTCTGTCTCTTTCTGCGGCGTTATCAGTGAGGCAATTCGAGGCGCGAATTGACGCGTCCCCGGAGTGCCCGCGTGCCCTATACCCGAAGTAGCTAATATCTTGATCTTGCACACGACGACGACGGGGGCGAAGTGGCATGGCAGTAGTGAGAGAGAGAGAGACTCGCGCAATAAAAGCCGCCCAGCTCGCACAAATGGATTCGCTTGTTTGGATTGTTCGGCGCTCGTCGTCGGCGGCGGCCCCGTTTTTTACGCGCTCGCTCGTCTGTTACGCAAATGTATTTGCTATAGGGTATTCGATTTTATTATAAGCCGTTTTGTTGTACGCTGCCGTGCACCGTGTTTACGGGCGAGATTTGGCCGCATTTATAATATCGATTCCTTCGCCAGCTCCTATCACCATGCACTATACTCGCTTTAGAGCGCAATTTTAGCCTTAGATTGATCTAAAGCACCGAGCGGGCCTTAGTGCATAGTACAATTTAAGGACTGCCTGCGTCTTGTAAAATTTTTTATAAACTGCCTGAGCAAGATTGCTTTCGGATTTGCAATACTGTGTTGATTGAGCGTGAACTCTAGTTTGCATTTCGGTGCATTTTTATGTCAAATAATTATAGCTGAAATAATTTCGATACGCTTGTCAAGTGACGCCATTTGGAAGCTAATACCATTAAAGTATCTCTAATTTCCTTCATCAGAAACACATAATGGCTTACTTTGAATTCTTCAAGGAAGATACAAAAAATTCATTAACTTAAGTCTCATTATGGAATTAGTCTATGTGTAGAACCTCGCGTACGGATGATTCCACTGGAAATAAGTATTTCTTCTAGATCGGACACACTAAGAAACTCCGCACTAATGGTACGTTTTTCTTTGAAACTCGCCATATAATTGGGAAAATGGCGCTTGCTCGGCGAGAGCGTCCGAGAGCAGCAGGAGCAGTAACATGGCCAATAAATCGATGAATCAATGAGCGCGCACTCAGAGACGCCGCGTTAGCATCAGAGAGAGGGAGAGAGAGAGAGAGCGGCTCGATCTCCGGACGGTCACGCTCGACGGTGCATCGCCAGCTAAAACGCAGGGAATGCGCAGGGGGAGGGTAGATTCATCGGCGTGGCGCAGTAGTATACGCAAGGCCAGTAGGGGACACTTGGGCGCGCGCACCGGCCGCATCGTAAGCATCGGGGAGAGGCGCGTAACTCGATCGGACGTAGTCCCGAGGCGGACGGGCTCGTATAGTCGATCGCCGCCACTACTGGCTCCCCGCCGCTCGACCACCCCCCATCCTGAAGCTGTATAAGCCACTTCCAATCTTGCTTGTGCCCCCAAGACCTAAACAGCTACGACACTAGCCCATTACTTACTGACCCCTTCCCGAGATCCTCTCTCTCTCTCTCTCTACCCTCTACCCTCTACCCTCTAGCTCTACTTATTTTTCGTCACTGTGCAGTGCGCGCCGCCGCGCCGTATGTAACTAAGCTAGCAGGCTACTATGATTCCATGTGGATTCGATTGCATGGGGATTCGAAACTCTAAGTCAGATACACCTTTCCACTATGGCACGTCTTATTCTTGCGAAGAAATTGAATTTAGAATGAAATGTTCAAGCAGTAAAACATATTACATATACACTGACTGTACTCTCCATAACTTATAGTATATACATGAGTACGCGAGTACAGGGAATATTAGTCCAACTGAATGATCTTTATACACGAAAACGAGGTATATATATACTATTAAAATTCATTTTTTCTCAGACTAGGTATTTTATGTATTTAACATTTGCAAAGGTGATTTTCTTGCACTTTAGTGCTTTTGCCGCAATGTATGAATGAATATATTACAGCCAAAGTAATCGCCCGATATTAAACATTTATAAAACAGAAGAGCTGAATGCTAAAACCCTATACATACATATCTTTATGCACGTATATATAGAGAAAGAGAGCGAGAGAAAAGCTGGACTTACAAAAGCTCCGAATCGAGTCCAGCGAAAAAGTAGTGGATGAGGGGGTGGGGGAGTGACGTGGTAGGGGAGGGGGAGGGGGTAGTACGACAGAAAGAAAGAAAAGATTCGCCCCGAGCTAATTTTCGAGCCAAATGAAAGTCCACCCAAGACTTCTTCTTCCCAGCAATGCGCGCTGCTCACTTTATTTTGGCCCAAGATCCCCGAGGTCCTTCACCCGAACTTTCTGCGATGCTATCTCCTCCGCCGCCGTGAGCTTTTTGCTCGGAATTTTCTCTTTCTTATTTTCTCCTCTTCTTTTTCTTTCTCTTTTAATACTTCTTCTTCTCGGCTTTCCCTCTCTTACCCCTCCGCTATACTTGTTCACTTGCTTCTCCAGCAGTATTTTTCTCAGCTTTGATATTATAGCTTTCTTATCTCATTAACTTGATCAACGATATTTATTCCACCGGACTTTCATTTATGCTTCACTGCAATGTATCTTTAAATTTCAATGCTCTTATGCCACTTTACGAAGTTGATATGCTGGACACATGTTATTATTTACAGTAAATTCGATATTAAAATTGTGTAAAATGACAAATGATATAGAACCTTCCTGTAAACAAATTAGCCAGGAAACCTGTAATCATTTTGGAGGACTTGACTTGTTTTTAAGCGCTGGCGTTAGTGTGCGTTTCAATGTTAATAATTGAGTAAGACGCTAAAACTATCACAATTCAGAGTTGAAACTCTGAGCTTGATATGTTCATAGTCCATCTGCTATATATATTTAATACGTTTGTCTCCATCATCGTCCTATAAAACATCATTAAATTCTTGATTCAAAATATCAATCAAGCCTCAAGCAAAGGCCATTATCACTTGGAAACATTACGAGCGATTCTTAGAAATCGCCCGAAAATGATAAACGCCAGAGCTGAGCGGATTTAACAAGGCCAGCAGCATAACGGCGTGGAGCATGAAGCCCGAGCAAAGTGATTTCCCCGATAACGATTATCCGCACGATGCAGATCAAGCGTAGTACCCCGCATACAGCCTCGACTACGTACATAACACGTCTCGACGCTGGTCTCGAGACGATCGACGGCGGCGGCGCTTCCCGTGTATTGGTGTGTGTGTATTTGTGTGTGTGTCTATAGGTATGTGCAGTGCAGAGGTGAAATACGGATGGCTGCAGCGAGGCTGGCGAAATTGATAGAAGCGAGAGACGAGGTGAGAGGCGAGACGAGATGAGAGGAAATCGGTAACGGTCGCCGCCGTTCTTTGATGAGGGCAAAGAGAAGAGCCCGTCTGCAGTGTATGGCGGGAGTCAAAGTGGAGCTTCGAAATTCTCTATATAGGGGGATAGGGAATTTTTCGCCTTTTCCAGGAGTGCGCAGGAGACCTGCTTTTGTTGGATTTATCGCTGATTAACCGATATTAATAGAAATCTACACAGTGCTTTATATAAAACGAATAAATTCGTTTAAGAAAGAAAAAAGGTTGGGTTGTTTCTAACGCGAATTTACAATAATGAAATTCTCACAATTCAAGTCTTGACTTCTTTAAGACTTATGCGAATTCGAGCGGGAGCAACATTTTGCTATCGATTCTCAATTACCTCAACAAAAATAAAATAGGGAAAAGGGAGAAAGAAAGAAAAGGAAGGAGGTGTACCACGTTTCATTCGAAATGAAATTTAGTAGCCCAGGGGCGAGAAAGCCATAATACTTCAGTCGTCGTAGTGAGAAAAATGGATCGCTGTGCCCCCCCCCCTGCCGTCGGAGTCACGTTCGAAGAGGGCGCGATTTGCTTGTCCCGGGCGCGCAAGCTACAAGCGAAGGAAACGCCCGCGGGCCTTATCCTATAAGCTTGGATTCTCGCTGGAAAAAAAAAATGAGCGTGCACGTGTACTGGCGAAACTGCGGATTTCCGGGGACTAGTGCCACGACGATATCGTATGTGAAATTGCGTTGAATTGAATGGAATTGATGCACTTTAAGTAACGTTTAAAATAATTAGGGACACATTTTATTTTACGGAATGTTGAGAAATGTCTAAATTATATCACCTGATTTTTTAAATATAACCTCTAAAATAAGTTTTTGCTTTTATTTATCGTCAGTAAATAATAATACCTTGCGCTTTCATTCTATTCAAGCGATTCTAATTGAGTATAGAATGCGATGCATGATTTGTTCCATTATAGTAAGAATACGTGGAATTCGATTAATGAATTCAAATCATGCATGAGTTAGTAATTGGAATTTTCGATCTCGCGTTAAATATAAATTATTCTCGGAAATTCGAACGATGGAACACTATAGTTCTCGATTGGAAAAATTCATCATAACTATATAATGACTTATTTATTAGGAAAGAAAAGATAGATTGCAAAAAATTAGAGTTTGAGGTATAACAAGTACTATCGGTTTCATTGTAAATAAATACATTCGACGGAACATCTCCCCGTGCTATTCCGAAATAAAACATGTCGACCAAAATATTCCTAGGTTCTGTATATCATTTTCTCGCGCATAGCCTCTTCGATTCGCCCTCGGGGCAAAGACACATCACATATACAAGCGCGCACAGGAAATTCGCACTTTTCACCCTCGTGCATCTTTTACTCTCCACACGTGCGCACACGCATGTCTGTCCCTTCGATTGCTTCTGCCTCCCCCATCCTTACAAATTCCCGTTATCGTTCTCTTCTTTCATATACCAACGGAAATGTAACGCCACAAAGTCTCTATCGCCAAGATAACACCGAAACTGAAATCAAATGTATTATCGGAATTTCGTCTACATATATATTGCTTAGTTATATATACTATCCTGTGTTTTTCCATGCATGTTTTTTCATGTCTCTCAATATACTTAATAATTAACAACTTTAACATTAGATACATATATGTATGTAGCCTTTGAAAGCTGAATAATTAGACATATGTACATGGAGTGTTTCGAAAGTCCTTTGACGATTCCAATTAAACGCTTGTAATGAACATAATTGTACAATTTGAAATCGCAAATGTTGTTGGGATTTTCTAGATTGACGGCGGATATAAGCCCAGATGAATATTAATATAAATAATTGCTCTTAAATTTTGTCAAAAAGTAGTTGCTATAGCTTACGTTCTATAACGGCAAATTTCCATTTTCTCTAAAGTGTAAAACGGGAAACGTACTGCGCGCGCTCGCTCACAATATACCCGGGGAGGGAGCTTGCAGCTTCGCGCAACAAACCCTCATTACCAACGGCAGAATTTCGTTTGACAAATCTTACCATCCAGTTATACATGTTCAAAGAAGAAAAATTTAACTACGTCCCCTCGTATAATTTCTGTCGCACAAAGAGGAGAAGAGACCCACAAACACACACACACACACACATATACACACTTTCCACAGACAGACGTAGAAAGGAGACACGCTGGACATAACGAGGAAATGCGTCGCTCAACGTTCTCTCATAATTTCTGCTCGATGTATCTCTCTCTCTCTCTCTCTCTCTCTCTCTCTCTCTCTCTCTCTCTCTCTCTCCCTCTCTCTCACTCCGCCTTTCCCGCTCTTATACTTGCTCAAAGAGGTAATAACTTGACGAGCAGCGAAACGCTTTGATATATATGTACTTACGTTGGTTGTGTTCACTCCATTTCGAGGACACACGTAGAGAAAGAGAGAGAGAACTCGATCCCCAAAGGGTAAAAGAAGGTGGAACGTGGAAAGAGATTGAAGATCACAGAGTGTCTGTGTACGGAAAAAAAGAGACGCGCGATATCTTTGGGTGTGTGTAACTCGTGCGTGGCGGTGCAAAAGTGTTGCAAGATCAGCGAAATTTCGTGCGGCTACACGCCTGAGTACAAGGAAACATTTTTGAGATGCTAGAAACGTTTCAGGATGTTTAATTTAGCATGAAATTAAGGCTACACGAGTAACCGCTATTGGGCTGGAAAGCTATGTTTCTTTATATTTGCTTTCTCGAATTCAAACGTATATACGTCGGAAGTGAGGGGTGGAATAATTAAATCGATGATACCTTGATTGACAAGTTAATACGCCAAATTACTCGATGTATTTATTTATCTTATCAAAGTTGTAATATGAATATAATTATCGTCTTCTAAAGCGTCATTCGTATATTACGTGTTTTTCTGGAATTAAAAAGTTTAAAATAATATGCGACTGATTTAATATGAGAACGTACATATTACATAAATAAAAAATTGCTTTTCTATCAATAAAGTACAGCTATTTTAAGCCACTGACAAAGGAGTGAAAAGAACCCAGAGTATCATAAGAAAAATTGCAAAGGAAGGAAATTTTTCTTGAATCTTGAAAAGTCTTGTTTGAATAATAAAGGTAGGAAAAATGTCGGAGAGACTGATTCAGATAAATAATTTTGGACGTAGGAAATATTCCTTGCAAGGAGTTAGAGAAAGAAAATTCTCCCAAGTTTCAAGTTCGTCATAGACGCGAGATAAGTAGCGAAATAGGATCTAGCAAGGGTGTTGAAGTTCCTTGCGAAACTAGTAACGAAGAAGACGAAGTTTTTATATACTAAAGGTAAAGAAAGACGAGGTTTTCGCACTAGCGCCGGTTTCAGTTGAGATTATATTTCTGGACTTGCTGTGCGTTCAAGCCTGCAAAGTTATTGGTTTTCAAGTATATTGTTATATCCCTATTGTTAATGTCTTATCGCTCTCCTCCGGCAAACTTTTCTTGTTAAAATTGTTAAATCATTCCTAATATTTAATTATCCTAATAATAATTTTAATGAATAATCTGTCCATTTTACCTACGAAATTTCAACATGTACTCATGCAAGAATTATTTATTTCCGATATGATGAAAGTAGCAAATTAACTACTCGTTAATAATTATAAAGATCCTAAACCCTTTCAAGGATAAGAGATAGGTTAAAAGGACATTCCCAGCAACAATTGCCCCTCCTTCTCTCCCAAAAAAAGCTACAAATCTCACACAAGTGCAACGGGATTAGAGTCCCCAGACCAGTTCGCATCCGGTCGTCACGTCTTATCAGCAGCGGGCGAAAAAAGACACCCGCTCGCAGTCGACTTTTTTCTTGGCTCTCACCCTCCTCATCATGCCGCTCGATCTGGTCTCCCCCCCCTCTCTCTCTCTCTCCCTGAACTTGGTGTCATCGTCCTCCGGAGCGGTCCCCGTGGACGAGGCTCTTGCACTGGCGGCAGTGCACGTCTGTTTGTCCACGTCGGTCTCTCTCTCTCTCTCTCCCCTCACCCCCTCCGTCACCTATGTATATATTCATGTGTATGCCCAGAGCTTGCGCCCCCCTCCTCTCTCTCTCTCTCCCCTCGCTCTGCCACGGCATGCACGTATTTGCCGTGCTCGGCCAGGCGTGCCTGCAACTAAACTAACCTCTCCTCTGCCATGGCTCGCTTCACCACGGCACGGGGATACGATGACGGTATGACGATACCCTCCTATACAGTTCCAGGACCTGCTGCTGTACCTTTCTCGTCACGGCTAGGAGGTTATGCCCCACCCTTCCCTCCCTCCCATATATATGCTCTACACGGCTACGCTGCTGCATCCGAAGTGAGACAGGCGCATGAAGCTTGGAATCTTAGGATATGCTACGGGGAACGAGAGAAGATCGCCTCCAGACTCTGTGTCCTCCAGAGTAGTTGGAAATATTTTGGTTTCCTCGAAGAATTTTTTTTTTCCTTTCATGACGTCGCTAAAATCTTGCGGGTTCTTTTCTTTGAATAACGCTTTTTTTTCACAAAAGTGTCGCTTTTTTCAAAGATTAAATTTCAGCATTCAACATTTCTAATTAACGTACACAATTGCAAATAATATATATATATAATATATGAGGCGTTTCACGTCAACTCTCCAAGCACGGCGCGCGAGCGCCAAAACACGCTGTGTTCAACTCGTGTTTAAACTACCTAAATGAACTCAACAAAAATAAGTAAAACATAGATTTTGTGTATTTTTTTCTCAGCTTCCCAATGGTGTAAGTATTTTTTCCGAAATTTTTTATTTTCACCTTTAAAAAATATAAAATATGTTATATCTCGAAAAGTGTATTTTTAATATTTTTTTTAATACTTTTAATCGAAAGCTGAGGAAATTTTACATAGAAATCAATGTTTTGCACAGAGTGCAAATAATATTTACTATAAGATACACAA
>UELV01095732.1:0-12273 GCA_900490015.1 Megastigmus stigmatizans | reverse complement strand
ATATATAATATTTATTTAACGAATATATTTGATATTTTAATAATAACTAAAATTTGATAACTATATATTAAAATTTCTTGCATAATTTTTGGACTATTTTCAAAAATTGAAGTTTTAAAATTATGTCATTATTACTTAATTTATTAACAAAATGTATAATCTCATATATATTGGATCAAACATTTAAGTTTGAGCAAGCTAAGTGCCAATAATATTGTAGCTGGTTTACAATGAAACAGAAAATTGTAAAAGTGCTTCCAAAAAATAAGTCTACCGTTTCGAAAAGTCGAAAAGTAACAATCCCATGGAATCGCTCTGTCAAATTCCATTAGAATATACATGTATTTTTAGCAATGGCTAATGTAAATGAATTTCTTAAAAGAAAATTTTATGAACTTAGACGTATATAAGTAATCTGATTAAGGGGATGTGCTATAGCCGGAAAGATTCTTATCTTACCAGTTCTTGCACTGAATGAAATATATAAAGATAAAGACTAATTTTTGGATAAAAACTCTAAGTTACCATCGTAACGATGTAAACATTATGTCATTCCAGTTTCATGTACTTCCATCCATAATTTACAAAGATTTTTGTTGTCGAAAATATCTGAGATAAAAATCGCGGTGAATTACGATGAAAAAATTTTCGGTTACCAAAATCTGTAAATTGTGGGTGGAATTGCATGAAACTTGAATCTCGTAATGTTTAAATCATTACCGATATGCTGACAGAGAGTTTTCTTTTTCAAAAATCAATCTCTATCTATATATATTTCGTTAAATGCAAAAACTGTAAGGTAGGCATATTTCCGATCATACCACATCCCCTCAATTTATAATTTATGTATATACTTTACATTATTTTGACATGAAGTAATCCGTATAGGGTTAAAATATTATTATAAAAAAGTATTAGGATATAAACGACCAAATGTGGTAGTTTTAAATTGTAATTGTTGTCAATAGATAGTTTGATATCTCGTAAATTGCATTTCATTAAGAATTTTATCATGCAGGTTGTGTGGAAAAAGAATTTATAAGCAATAGCAATAAATATCCCTGAATGCCGTTGCCTTATAATTGCAAAAATAAATATAGAAACAAAATTTAATTCCTTTAAAATATTGTACTTTTAATTATTTGTCGGAAGAACCTCCCTTTTTTTCAGAAAAAATGTTTTAATTTTTTTTGCTATGTACAAGGGTTTTTAAGGAATATTCCCACACGTACATGCATGTATATTTTTTGTATATTTTATATGTATATGAGTGTATATGATACTGTGTACCCAGCTTACTCGTGCTAGCGTGCACATTAATTGTTTGAAAGCATTATACGTTATTAGGAACTTATTAAATCATTTAAGATGTTCTTTACATTATTTGTTTTTATCGGTACTTAAAATGCTAAGCTATTAGTTTATATTTTTAGAAATAAGTAAATGAAGACTGCTTTCGTAACAAAATTGTATGTAATATGTTAAACTATAGTATTTTGTTTGATTAGAAGGGAATCGGAAAAATCTTAAAAGTTTGCGTTTATTATTTTATTTAATTTCTTAATAATATATAATATTTTCAAACCATTCCATTTGCGACCATGATTGTATATAATATTAAATTTCTTCTCATCTTTATGTAAATATGATTGTCAATAATATATACTAATTATATGATATTATTATTGCTTAACAAAGCATTAATAACAGTTAATGTACATTCTTTTCAAATTGTATAAAATGTGAGAGAATTAAATGTCTTAATATTATATTAGCTATTATTTATTTATATTTTATAAGCATCTATTGAAAATAGTGAATTAGTTTTAAATTTACCTCTGATAAAAATTACTTCATAAAATGTATTATAAAAGTCTAAAAATTCTTACAATTTAAAAATTTTATAGATTCTAATTTTGTGAAGATTTGAAACAAATTTAAACATTATAAAAAGTGTATATAATTAAAGAATTTTTCATACCATAATGAAGCATTTTATGTTATTTAATAGTATGCTCCTCTTAAAGTACATTTTTATGGTGAGTTAAACAGTTTAAAGTAATCGTGCATTTTCTAACCTTCGCAAGTAAATTGTCCATAATGCTTCCCACTACTTTTGTCACCGCATACTACACATTCGATATTTGACGATTTTTCTGTTTGAGAACTTCCAGATTGTGAGCTGTTTGCTTGACTACCAGGTGTGCTACTTTGCGGCAATGGTTCTCGAGAAGGTAAAACTGATCCTGCCGTTACCAGACACGTAATTTCTTCAGAAACTGAAGATGGTGTCATTGATGAATTAGGTCTAATTTGATTGCTACTTATAGGGTGGTTAGTAACACTGTTTGCAACTACAGCAGGATCACGCGAAGCCCAAGAGGGCGCCGGAGCTACCATCGCCATAGAAGCGGGGGTGTCAAGCGCCGCAAATCCCAGCTTCAATATGAATAACTAATTACAGTTATATTCAATAAATTTTAATAGCATAAAAAATTATATAAAATAATATTAAACACAAAGTTCGATTGTTAATAAAATATCATTGCTTTAGTATTTTAGCTTTAGAAAACTTTTTTTATATCCATCTATACTTAAAAACTCATAGTAAAACGCAGTGAATTTGCGCCAAAATTTTTAATTATTGCAAACGTTCATATTATTCAGTGAAGTTTCTTTATGATAGAAATTAGTTTGAATAATTCAAATAACTTATACTGTAATACGTATTGAAGAAAGTTGAGATTGTATGAGTAAATGTAAATAATTAATTCGTGTAATTAGTTGACACTTTCTACTTATATTAACTGAAATTATTAACCACAAACTGTAGAGATATTTAAGTTGTGTCGCATATAATCTCATGCATTTGCATATAAAGAAATGTCCATGTATATTTAGACGCGTATATTCGCGTCTAAATTTACGCATATGCATGCATATGTGCGTATATTAGTTTTTTTTTATTTTTAATTCTTTTAATAGTTCACTCACAACACTAATATTTTATATGCAAAATTGCAATAAAAGAGAAATTGTGTAATATATTTTGTTCTATTGAGTTATGATTTAGCATATATTTTTATTTAGCTTTAGAAATTAATAACTAGTATATTCTCTTAGTTTACATGTGCTACTGCACTCAGAACCATCCGAATACCGACTGCAGAAATGCTCGACCCTTGACACTGCCTTAGTTCCCTCTCTTTGAAACAAATGCTTACTGGATTCTTACTGTTAACTTGTTTCCATGGTTACCGTAGGTGGGGTTTAAGAAGGGGCATGCCCCAAGATAGTTTTCATTGGCTGTTGCTATTTCATCATCTACATTCTGAACTAAAAGTTTCTGTTGATTATCTTATAGTCGATGCATGTACCAAATCAAAGAATTAATGCTATTTATAAAATTGTCGAAAATAGTTTTAATAAAAGACGTATAATAGCGTTATTTATGCTGGATGTCTGAAAATAATTAATTAATCTTGATATGTGTTATCGTAGCGTCACTTATTTATTTATTTAAACCAAAATACAAGTAGTTTCAGAAATTCGTATATTTAAATATACGTGTTCATCTTATGTTATATTTTCACTAGGATATCTTCAGATATGGTACCAGTATCAATCGCATATGATATAATTGTTCCTTTCGATAGACTCGATAAATCGTTTTGCATACAACGTAAATACTAATGGTTCAGATATTGATTCTCGCCGAACAATAGTTGTTATATTTCTAAGATCACTTACATGGATTATATATATGATTTTCAAAAGTCATAAATATATGTAATAATATAAAGGATTTATTTTTAAATCCATATCGTTTGATTATCAAGCAAAATTTCTTGATTGACTACGTCAACAGTTTCCACTAAATTTAAAAACATTCTAATTACAGACACTTTTTTATGGTGATGATTATATATTACGTTTTTTATTCAACTTGCTTTCTCAAGGAGAAAGCTTTGAATTTATGTATATCTTTTAGTTTCATTTTTGTACGAAATTCAACATACGTTTGGTCCCTGAGATCGAAAATATATTTATTTAATAAATGTTTTTATGTACGTCGATGTACAATGGAGACGACGGATGTATTTAATCCAAATTTGATTTCGCCATATTTTTATATTTTCTCCAAACCTTTTATACTTTTATTCTTGAATTTGGTATACGTTTGAGCCCAACTACTCTTAACACTGACTCGGTATGGAAGATAATTGTATTTTTTAATGTTAGAAAAATTTTGAACATGTAGTTAAAAGAAAAAAGAAAACCCTTAGAAAAAAAATCTATGATATATTCAACATATAAAAATAATTATTTTATTATTGATTAAACATTGAACTTTTTAATGCAGTTAAGGTAATCAGCTTGAGAAATTTATTCATAAATTTAATATTAAACTAAATATTTCTTTGAAAATTACGTATTTGTTACAGACTTAAAAATATTTAAAAATTGTATATCTAGAAAAGCACTCAAGTAAGTGTTACATCCCTTAGAACGAACGAATATTTTCCCATGAAATTTGGTACACATATAGTCTAACTTACAAGTGATTAGAAGTTAGAAATAATCGCATCATATTAAGGTATATATTCTTTTTTACTTTTCGCAATTTTCAAAACTTTACATCCTGTGGAAGTTGATTCTGTTCGAACAACTTCAAATATTTAGGTAAACTGTTAACAGCACGGAAGTAGTATTTTGTCTGGGCGCATCTCCATCTTAAGTATCTCACATTGCTATCTTTGAGTGCGATAGGTGCACGAGTTTGAAAGTTCGTATTCTATGCTAAAATAAAATGATTATTAATTTAATTATAAAATTCAATGAAAGATTGAAAATAGAATATAATTAATTTATATTCTTAATTTGTTGATGAACCGATGAATGAATAAACAAATAACTATTTCATATTCATAAATATATAATCATATCAATAAATTAGAAATGTTTACTATCATATGACTATTATTCGGCAAAGTTTTCTATTTAGGTAAAGGCTTAATTGTCGGGAAATTTTCGCATCGCAACACCCTTTTTAAAAAATCTTGTGCAATTTATGTTACCGAATATGACAAAACAAGTTAGGTGAAGATTATTATTCATTACACAAAGAAGATGATAATAAATGATTTGGAGTGATCAAATTTAGCCATTACCCAAATAGAAATATAAATATATATATATATAGATAAGTGGATCGAAAGTTTCCGGGACGTTTTTAATTATGCATCGCCAGTTTCTGGGATATCCCAGAAAACTTCGGAGTGTAATGCAAGTTTCTGGGACGAATTTTTTTGGTAAAATTACTTTTTTAGTAATGTTTTCGTGTTTTAATACACAATAGTGACAGGAAACAGAAGCGGGCGCCGCAGGCGAACATTATTGGGGTCGCGGGTTATGGGTTTTTAGTTTATTAAACAACTGATAAAAATTTATATATCCCAGAAACCAAGAAAATCCCAGAAACTTGCGTTGTATATATATATATATAAATAAATATAAGTAAGATACTACAATCAAGAAAATATACTATAAATCGATTATAAATTTGATACGAGTAAATTACAGTAGAAATATATAAGTATAAAGAATAACAAGTGAAATTAATAAATTAAACCTTTACTTTAATTTTATAAAACAATATCAATGTTTACAATGTACGTATAATAATAAAATATTCAAAATTTTTCTTGAAAAAAAAAAGATCAAAACAAGATTGCGTGTGTTCGAGTAGACATCAGGTTATGCTGATGATGATCGTACTATCTGCCCCTGCTAGAAATACCTAATTGAAAACAATAAAAAAAATTAATTGGTTTTAAATGTGAATCTTAATCCTCACCCAATCAAAAAAATCCGGGTGGAATTCCCCCCGTAAATCCGCCCGGATATTTTTCACTGGGGCATATTTACCTTTAAAAATAATAACTTGTTTGCAGTAGTTCTCTTAATTTGAGTGTCCCTTTTGATAATTAAATTTTTTTAATTTCAATCAATTTCAATATTATTTTATTTGTGCATTCAAATATAAAAAATAGCGTTAAGATTAACATTAGAAGCTTAATTTGAATTGTAAAAACTGTAAAATTGTAAAATTGTAAAATTGTAAAATTCTGTAAATCCCTGTTACCTTTTTTAATTGATTTAAATCGTTTCGAAATAAGTCCAATACCTATTTTTATTTCTTACATTAAATGCGAATGCACTGCACAGAATATAATTATTTTTTAATTAACCTGAATAACTTTATAGTCGATGTATTCGTTAATGAATTGTTATTGTAATTTCCTTCATAAAGTGTAATATATTTCACATATTGCAATTGAATTGAATTGTTTTTGATTGGTTTCAACTATTAATTTGCACATTAATTCCTGGTAGCTCTAATTACTTTCTATCCCTATTGTGGATATGAAACTCAATCGATTTGAATGAAATTTAATGTCATTCTTTTTGTTTTCAATTGAGCTGTATAGTTCTTAAGGAGGTTCTCCTTATACGTAGGAAGTCAAGTACAGAATTTACTAGATTTGACCAGTGCAGTCGGTATATACAGGTATATATTCTGCATGTATAACCTATAGGCAAATGAGATTTATATATGAAATATCAACTCCCTCTTATTTCACAGTTACCCTATGGTTATACTTTAGAAAATTGCTAAAAATTTAAAAAAATGTCTATTACTATAAAAAAAATCGAAAAGCTGTCATCATCAATTAATTTATAATCGGAAAAAAAGAGAATCTTTCCCATAAGACTACGTGTTAAAAAAGCAATAACAAAAATATTTAATTCTCGGCTTTGGGGTACCCTAGCCTCGCGAAATTTTAACTGGAGCTTCTTCAATCATTTACCTCGCTACATAAAAATTTGTAAGTCAATGACATCATCAATTCAATTATCGAGAGAACTCCCTTAAAGGGGTTTCAATTCAAGATAACTCAGCAATTAAAATTGCTATCGACTGTTATAAAAAATCAGATAAAAATAGGAAAAAAAAATGAAAGGAAATTTTTCCTTCTTTCATTTGCTTTTTTATACCAGTCAATAGAAATTTAAAATGCTGAGTTATCTTGATTTGTGGCGGCATCTGTTTTGTTCATATATTTTGCTTAATCAGTCATTATCTTCGAATTTAGGGTCCATTTACAGGACTTATAGGTACTGAGCTTTATTTGTAGGTACAAGAAACCATTTTTCAAAGTTTCAGCCAAATCGGTTTCCCAGACTCCTTGGGTTAGTTTAATCATAGAAAGTATGCACTTAAAATAGACTATTAAAATAGAATAGTATTAAAACCAAGGTTTTTATTAAAAGAAAATTTCTATATTTTAAGGTATACATTTTCTCAGATGATCTTTTTACTTAAAATTGTCTTAGTATGTTATTTTATTCCTGTTAAAAACATTCACCTGGAATTCCTGCCTAAAAATCCAGCTAGAATTCCGCCTGGGTCGACCTGGATTCCACCAAATCTTCTGTTTGTTATTCATCAACTTGTCAAATAATGTGTAAAATATTAGAATAAATTTTATGTGAGGCGAGACTTCATTGAGGTTTTCAGTATCATGATACAGAGTTGCATTATAGACAACTAGAGCTGATAGATAGTGTAAATAGTTCAATTCTAAATTCAAAAAAATACTACTATTTATAATATACTATAACATCCGCAAGCAATTTTATGTAAAAGTACCATCTGAGAAAATGTATGCCTTAGAATTAAAAAAATTTTTTCAATATATAACTTGATTTTAATGGTATTTTATTTTTAATAGCAATTTTTGAGGGTGCTTACTTTCTATGATCGAATTAAGTATTAAGTGATTGTAACTGCTACTTGTAATTCTATACAAAAAAAATCATTCATAAGACAATGTATTGAACAATTTTTAAGTCATAAGGTTTATCGAATGATTTTTATACTTGAAAATTGCTTTAGGATATTATCTTTTATTATAATGAGAATACTTATGTCTTAAAATTCAGAAAAATTGTTCAATGTAAATCTCGATTTATGAATGATTTTAATTTATCCCATCATTTTTCGAATGACTGCAGATCACTCGTTCTCGTATCTGCAAAATTGATATTAATATAAAATATCATTGTACTAAAGAGGGAAAATTGGATTTATGCTTACCTATTCAACTATCTGGAGCAGTTACTATCGATCAGCATCGATATTATTGTTAAGCAGAAAAGGACGATGAAGATAGAAGCACATACGTCCAGTCCGACACCTAGAAATAGTAATAATATCTGTTGGATAGCTGCTGAAATTAGTAGTAAAATTGGGAACTTGATTACCTTTATCGTACATCTTTGGAGAAACTACCTACCCTAAAAAAGAAGTATTTGAAGCTTAGAAGAAAAAGAGATACAAGCACAGATTGCTGACAATCAGTTGTACTACGCCTAGAAATACATAAAATCAACAGTTCATTAGGAGTAGCAGAGAAAAATAAATTTTCTAAAACATGGATCTCACCCAGAAGAAGCTGCCCTTTCAACATTTTTTACCTTTGAAGAAAGTGCTATACCGTACTACCTTATTCGTCTTTGGAGAGATACACGAAATTTTGGACGCGATACTCACGTACTTATTTCAGTACAAGCTAACACACCTCTAAACAGTACTTATGGTGGACGAGGCGAGTTACAGCGCTGCACTAATAGCTGTAGCCAAGCTCTGTCGACCATCTAACGTCATTCTAATATTTTTAATGGAGTGGAATAGTTCTTAAAGAAGGGGTTTAGAGTAATTAATTTCTTTTGTCAATTCCTTCATAAAGTGTAATACATTGCAGTTGCTCTCAATTAGTTTTGATTGGTTTCAACTGTTAAATTGCATATAAATTCCTGACAGCCCTTAATCACTTTCTATCCCTAATGTCGATATAAAACTTAATCGATTTGAATTAAATTTAATGTCATTCTTTTTGTTTTCAATTGAGCTGAGTAATTTTTAAAGGGTGGCTTGAGCTGATACATTTCTATTATTGTCATTTCCTTCGTAAAGTGTAATGCATTTCAATTAATCACAAGTACTTTTAATTGACTTCAACGGTTGCAGTGCACATAAATTCTTGATGGGTCTTAATGACTTTCTATCCCTAATATGGATATAAAACTTAATTTGAATTAAATTTAATTTATTTTTTTAAGAATTTTCGTACATTTCAGGTAAATGTAGAAAAATAATAGTTGTTATAATAAGTCACGATAAGTTGTAATAATTAGTAATAGTATAATTATAATATATAAGTTACGTAAGGGTAATTATAATAGCGGATCTGCATAAAATTTGTCACTTTCTTCAATAGATGAATAATCACCCGAAATATTTCTATAAGTGTCTTCCCCTTCATCAATAATTTCACCATTTTCGTTAATAGTTTCATCTTTTCTTGGTCGCTTATTTTATGAGTGATTTGTTCTGCATTTTCACGTTGGGTTGTATCATCTTTTCGTATCAAATTTTCTATTTAAGGGTAATTCGTACTGATATATATATACATATTATTTATTTCTATGCTATATTTACTATTTTTCTCTTCTAATTTATGAGAATTTTTAGTAGATAAAATTGGCAGAATAAGCTAAATAATGGTCGGTACACTAGAAATATGGTAAATAATAGCGCTATGGTTATCAAAAGTTAAAATATTAAAAATTGAACGAAAATATTATGTAAAACTGCAGATGTCGCTAATTTTAAGTACTTGTAATGTAAGTACTTGTAATTGTAAGTAATTTACACAAATTGCAAGTAACAAATTAATAATTGTAAGTACGGCTCCCCCTTGACAATGAAAGTTAATAATTCAAACTTTGTTTTTTTTAACTTTCTTTCCTTTTTTTGAATTTTTGTACAAATCGTTGCCAAATAAATATTATTTTAATTATTATACATTTTTAAAATAAATCTGTCATAAAAATGTAATATTTAATTGGGATTATTAATTTATCTAAGCATAATTATTTACTATAAATAATAGATATCATTTGAATTATTAAAATACTTTAAATCTACGTGAGTGTCATATACGTTATCTATAAAAGATAATTGAAATCGAATACCGCAAGATAGAAATTCATTCAACTGTAAATTTGTTAAAAATAATTCGAATTGATTCTGCATGAATTTCTGCTTCTCACAGAAATCAATTCATAGGTGTGGTCTTTTGAAGTTAATGAAAATCGATTAACACTCCAAAAAATTAGATTATTAAAATTTATTTAATTAGAGATTTATTAATACTTATTCAAATTAATTATCTGCATGAGTATTTTATTCTCATAGAAATAAATTCATGTGTCTTGTTTATTAAAGCTGATTAATAATAAGCTTAATAATCCTTTACAGAAACTCAGTTATTGATGTTGATAACTCTGTGGATTTATTCAAATTAATTAAAATTATTATTGAATAATAAATAAATTTCTTACACAGGAATTAATTACTTTCAACATTTATTGAAGTTAATTAATATCAATTAAGAGCCAATTGTAATTCAGCACATTAAAATGGATAAGTTTTTGAATAATTGAAAACGATTAAACTTGATTAAATTATACTGTCAAAAAGTAATTAAAATTAATATTACGACGGTTTGTTATTCGATCTTATTCATATTATTTAAAATCAATGCAAAAATTTACCATTGAACTCGAGAGTAATTGAAGTTAATTAAATGCCATTCATTGTTATTACGATTATAATATGGGGTCAATTAGATTTTTTGAAATCGGTTGAATGCAATATACTTTTCATTGACTACAATGAATTTCTATTAGCCATTTTCAGCAGGTGCAGGCATATATGTTAAAGTAATATCGTATAATTGAATATTTGTTAACATTACATCTAGAATCTATGAGAGTTATGTAATTGATTTCACTGTTTTTATCGTGTTTGACAGCCCTACTTCCTCACGGAGATTTTTTAGGAAGAACATTCTTTATTTTCATCCTATTTTCCATGATAGTACCAGTGCAACGTAATTCAAATTTTTGTAAGTATAAAAGGAGATCAAAACTCATAAACAGATTGTCCATATAATGGTGATATGATTGTATTTTACACACACTTACTTTTGAAAACAGATGATTTAGTAAAGCCATTACAACTCGGGATCCTTGAGCACATTTGGCTAAATTTTGACCTATCGTTGAATTTTTTCCACAGTATAGATCGAATTCTAAAAGAAAACCATCTACAGTACAAAGAGCTCAAAATTTCAGGCCAAACTTTATCGGTTTACCTCGAATATATTGTTTCAAAACTGTTCTACTATAAAATTTAGTCATCATCTCGTCAACGGACAACGCAGTTTTGAAATAACCAAATTTTTTTATATTTTCCCTAAATAAATTCATTATTTTTTTCGAATGCCAAGCTCTATCATTTTGATCTTCATCTGCTAGTTGCGAACATTTCAATTTTGATTTTATGCTCTTAAACTTATTTCGAGACATATCAGACTGTATTACTTCACAGCCTAGATGATGATCAGTAGACCAATAATGACTTTGAGACTTTCTGGGGTTGTAAATGGAGAATATGATTATTCCAATGAAAGTATTTAGCTTGGACATTGTCAAATCATCACCATTCTGATTAGTTGACTCAATAATGTAATTTTTGATCTCAGGAGAAAAAAAGTTTCAAATAATTCGACTGGGCTCATATTTTGAAATTTTACAATATCAGCATCGGACAAAAGGAATGTGTTTTCAACATCGTTAATGTACTTTTTTCCTCCATCGATCCATTTGAAAACGTGGTCGTTTTCAAGCTTCGTTTGATTACCATTGTAATTTTTTGATGTTTTTAAATAAGAATGTTTTTCCTAAAATCTTTCAAATTCTTCACCCTCAGAATCATCATCTGAATAACCAGATTCACCAGGATCTGGAATAAAAGTCAAACAATCCTCACCTTTGCTATCAAATGAATCAAAGTTATTATCAGATTCTGACGTGGAATCTGAGACTAAAGATCTACATCGTTTTGGCATTTTATAAATTTTAAAACCTAAATTTTTAAATTTCTCAAATTTTAAAAAAAATAAAATCTTTGATCAACTGATCTTTGATCAAAACAAAGTATGCTGCAAGAAAACTCAAAGTAGCTAAGCGCGCTAACCCTGGAGGGACTTATCATCTGCCAAGGTGATGAATTTCAGACAAAAACTTTTATTCATACACTACACTCATCTAATTTGTTGATAAATTTTTATACTGTTTGTA
>UELV01095731.1:0-11336 GCA_900490015.1 Megastigmus stigmatizans | reverse complement strand
GCTAAACGAGTAGAGCAGGGAAGGTTGGGCGCTCTCTCCTTCCCGTTCCCCGGTGCTGCAGTTACGGCGCGGTAGCTCCGCCTACTCTCTCCTCTGTCGCCGGCGCTGTACCAGCAGCGGGAGCTGATTGGCTGATATTCTAAATTTTCAATTGCCTGTAACTCCAAAATTATGCATTTAATCGGAAAACGGAAAAGTTACGTATGTCTTAGAATTTTCTCCTCTATCCGGTGGATCGTTTTTCGGCATAGATACAGGGACGCCCTGTATACAAGGAATAGTCGCTTGTAATATATTAGTTTTTTCCTATAACAATATTAAACTTGTATTTTCAATGAAATACAATCAATTCTGTATTTATTTATATAAATGTTACAATTCTTATGGCCAATTTATACTAAAGAAAGTTGTGAAATCAATTGTCACGTAGCCTTTTTAGCTTACGAATAGATGATCAGGGTTGCAGGTCCTAGATTTCCATGAAACTCTCGGGAATTCTTTTTTGTGCAAAACAATATGATCAGTAGCTCGGCATCTTTTTGAATGGGCCATACTTTTGAAGATATTCTGAAGATATTTTAAAGATTTTGTGATCACGATAAAGGGGGGTGTTTGGTCGAGAGAAGGCTTTCTGGAGGCTTAGTCTACTCTAGTAGGAATGAGCAATGATTGGCGACAGGCACACGTCAGTTGAGACATCATGGCAGCCATTTTGAGCGCGTATGTTGAGTTTCCGAATTTTTGTAAAGAGTTAACATTACGCAAGACAACTTATTACATAAATTGCTCCGGAAGGCGAAGATTAATCGAAGCTGCGTAGTTGCGTACGCCCACCAAATTTTCCTTTACGTATTATTTGGCTCCTGCAGCGCAGAGTTATAGAGAAGAGAAGATTGATAATTAAATTCGGTATTAACTACTTTCCGAATTACTATCTATTTTTTATGTGCGTTGTGTTGTTTCACCAATCCCCTTTCTCCGAATATCGTAGTGATGCGAATAAGTAGCTTATTTTCGGGGATGTCAGCAGCGCCAAGTCGACGCAGGATTTCACTCATATCCAAGAGCGAATCTTTGACGGAATCCCCTCGGAGAAAAGACGGTGTCAGCCGAGTAGAGGACGAGTCCACCAAGGTCACATCAGGTGCGGCGATCGACATTTACTGTCTGATGCCTTATAAATTTTGCCGAGTGCATTTATGATCAATTTGCCATTTTAGTAGCGTGTTTTCGGGTTTATTATTTTTCTTGGATTTATCGTGATTTATTATTTCTGATTTAATTCCATTTATTTAAGATAATAATTTACCGCGTTACATATGGCGCCTAACATGAGGCAGTGTTGAAGCGAAAGCGTAGTGTTACGTCGGTGGGTGACGCACAACCGTTAATTAGTTTTTGAACCTAGACTTTCGCCTAATAGCTCGGGACTCTTTAATAAGCGATTTTTAATCTTTAACTGGTTAGTGGTTTTGTGCGTGTTTGTATATTTATACAATTTGCCCAGCGAGCTATTTGCCCTGAACGAAGATCAGAGTATGTATATCCTTATTCGCCCCGCGAGCTATTTGCCCCTGAACGAAAACCGGAATGTGCATAGATAATCCAACGAGCTCAATGTTAAATTGAGTCCTGAACTACCCGAGAATGTTGTTATGATAGAGAGTGAGAGTGACAGTGTGTACGTGAAAAGCGTACACTCTCTTTTATTTGTAGAGGTTGCAGATGAACAATAACGTGGCTATAAGATTCTATTAAATTTTATTAATTTTTTATTCACACTTATAAACTATTTTTTTAACACTTGTAAGCGATTTTCTTCCAATACTTATGAACGGTTTAAAATAATATTTATGCATGGCTATTGCGCGTATTTCCAAGAATGTGTTGCGTGGGTTATATTCCAATGGTTGCTGAGTTACTACGTGTTGTTAAGAAGTTCGAATTTGACTAATTCGAGTTCTGGAGTGGACTCCGGAATCTCTACTGACTACTCGGAGCATAATGCGCGTGCTTTCAAGGGCAATGACCCGCCTAGGTTACTGTAGGCGAATATGGGGCAAGGTCGGTATGGGAGAATGTCCTTGGCGATTCATTGTAATTCGGTAAGGGCCGGTATTTCTCTTCCTTGTCCAGGTTAGTCGATGGTTCCGGAGTCCGTGATTGGTTGTAAGTTATACCTGTGTTTTCTTGGACAACCCTCTGATGAGTGGTGGGGCAGTGCGAGAATTCTGAGTTATTCCGAAAGATTGCGCCTTAGTGTAGTTTTTACATAATTTCATGTTTATAATTATTTACGGATATGCGACTTAATTTTAACATTTTATTTTTAGATTAGAGTAAAATATAGGTAAAATATAGAGTAAATATATGATTATTTGTACATAAAATATAGTATAAGGAATATAATTTTATACATAAAATATAGTATAAACAATTGTTTCACGTTATAATGAATCTTAATTTGTACGTAGTGACATATTCTAGCGATGATACGGTAGATACAATGGAATAGTTATAATATTTTAGAATAATGTAGTGCAATTATTGTTTAACTAGTTTTAGTTTTTTAGATTAGAGTAAAATATACAGTGTTTGTTCGTATAAAATATAGAAATAAGGAATATAATACCATTTATAAACTATAGAGTAACAAATATAATGCTATTTATAAAGCATAAAGTATAACAATTATTTTACGTTATAATGATTATTAATTATACGCAGTGACATACTTAGTTATAATACAGAAGATACAATAGATTAGTTATAATATTCTAGAATAATGTAGTATAATTATTGTTTAACTAAGTTTAATTATGGATTAGGCTTATTTTAAGGTGTGATTTTTGAACAGAGCATACATATTTTATATGAATAAAAATTGGTGTTATATTACAATTTTAATATTAAAGTGTTTTAAGAATTATTAAGAAAAAGGGAAATTAGCTTTGTTTGTAATATTTATGATCTATTCTTTTTCTTATGTTTTGTCGAGGTGTTGATGAGTTTTATCGTTTGGCGGGCGTCTCAAGAAATCAGCGCCGTTTTTTATGGTTCTAGCGTATATGCGTCGGACTCACGGGTTTTCCGGAGTGATCAGGTATTGGTTTTGTACTGGCCCAGCTGTGTGCAAAGCAGGCGTTTGGTTTTCGCGACTAATTATTGGGTTTTCCCGGCGTGAAAACGTCTCGATGGTTCGACACGCACGCGGATTATGTTTTATAGTAGGCCTAATACATTGATGCTACAGTGGCAAGCTTGGAGAAAATTAAAGTAAATGAAAAGAAAATTTTTAAAATTGACAACGTCGAGCAACTGGTGCACTCGAACGACAACCGCAAAGATTCATAGTATGGAACAGAGCTCATGGCAGCGGAGCGAGCGCCTTTAGGACGAGTATTTGGACTCGCGGTAAACACTGGCACTTGCCATAAAATTTATTTCTTTAAAAATTTTCTGTGTACACCCCATCCTAATGTTCGCATCTTCGCTAAAATTTTGCCTGAAGTCAGGCTAGAATTTGTTATTTTGCCCTTGGGCCAAATTGGTTCGATGGAGCGAGAACTTGAAGTTTCCCGATGTGCCTGATGCTGCCTTTCGCGAAGTGACGGCTCCTGCCCAAGCGCCACTAAACCAGTGTTCCTAGCGTGTGCAACCAAAATTTATTTTTTTTTTTCAGTGGCATTTTCTTGCTCGATCGTTTTTCTTGCAATTTGGATGAAGAGGAAAGATGAAATTTTTTTTTCCGTAAAGAGGAAAAATTTTCTTGAATTGATAATTAAGGATGGAAGAGAAGCACGCGAGCCAAAATTTTGCCATTTTTTTTTTCAATTTTAGGAAGATTGATAGGGAATTGCCAGATTTGAAAATTTATTTATCTATTATATGTCACATATATTATTTATATTTGTCACGCTCAAGTCATTGTGCCATCGTAGTCGCCAAATTACTGCGACAGGGAGGCCACCTGATACAGTGTGGGAGACAATCTTCCTCAACTTGCCTTAAAATTCCGTGCCTAGCCGAAAGCTTTGCCAGCTAGTACCTTTGCGCTTCGCTTGTCCATTTAAAGTCTCCGACTCAAGTTCGCGTTTTCGAAATTTCGTAACTGGCGTGCCCGAATTTTCGCCTATTAGTAAACCATGACAGCGCCATAGATTCGAAGAATAAGAAGATGCTAAACGCAATTCTGAAGACGCACCGACAACTACAACTATTAAGTACAGCGATCATGCAGCTACACCCGAAGACCATGAGGGATAGCTTAGACGAACAAGGACTTAACTGCACCGGTGACATTCCTACGATGAAATGCCGGTTGTTACGTAGCAGTATTCGCAAGTTTGACCCAACAATAGCTGTGCCGGAGTCGCCGAAGAAGAGAGGCCGACCTCCGAAAAAGACGACAGCTGACGAAGAGGGCCACAGGGGTAAGTCATTAGATCAAGCCGGCCAAGCCAGCGGCACGTAAAGTTAAGCAGGCGATAGCCATCCCCCAGACGAGCATCAATCAGCTGGAAACATTTCCACTTCGCCAAGGCCTGGAATCCACTGTCGGAATAGTAGCAGCGAATGTTGGAGAAAACTCTTCGACAGCGACGTTCACTGCAGCCCAGTCGAGGCTTCATGCCACGCGACTGGATACCAGCATGTACAGCTCCAGCGCCACCCAATTCGTCACATCAAAGCAAGCCGATCAACGCAAGTGATGTTTGCACCGTAGCTGCAGTCAGCACTGGCCCGAAGAGCATTGTGGACCTACCCCCCAGCAACGGAAGCAGGGGCACCACCGAGTGAACGACGCTCACTAAATTCCAGCCAGCCTGCTGTCAGCCAAGAAGCAGTAATCGTCACCGTACCAAGTCGGACTGTGCCGAGCCTAATGAAGCCATGAGTGCCATTGGCGCCGCAACAGCCACCAAGGTGAAAAATTATGGAGCGCAGCAAAACTGAGGAGTTGGACGACGCGTAAGACGTCAGCGACCACGAGGGGGAGAATCATGGAACTGAAGATGATCGGAGAGCGACGGGGCCGAAGGAGCATTATGAGCAGCTGATGAAGTCGCTGACTGTCGACAGCAGTATACCAACGCGAGAAAACCGAGGAAAAGCGCCATCGAGATCTCATCGAATGGAAAACCCAGTGGAGCCAGCTGCGATGCCCCCACAGCGCAGGCGGCCTATAGACAGGAAGACGCTACGGGAGAGAGAAACAGATGGCGCTAATCAGCGACCTTAAAGCACTATCAGATTTTGCGCATTCGAGAAATACGGCATCCCTATGAACTCGTACAGCCTGAAAGGGGTTGTGACGGCTGCTTTGTCGACGTCTTCCGGCGCTACTGGAATCTGGAAATAAGCTCTTCTTAAAATCAGTTTAGAAAAGATGTTGCTTCCATGGACGTTCCTCAATCCTAAGTGTCGGGTAGCGATCTGGCATGGTGATCGCTACCCGACAGCCGTACGGCTCGACGACCATATGGTGTCTTGATATAGCAGGAGGTCGAAATGCTGCTTTACTGCGGCGAGCGTCTCACCAATGATGAGGCGTGGCCTGGCTAAGACTGGGGGGCTGTGGTCACTATATGATGCTACACTTCTGCGGTTGGGCCTACACCTGGAGTGACAAGCAACTAAAATAATACAGAGTTTTTTTTTAAAGAAGGTCTAAGATGCTCTTGTCAAAGTCCTCGGAGCAAGGAAGTTGCGGAGCCACCAAGTTAATTCCATGCAACGAAGCTGGGTGCACAATGCCTTCGACGCTGCACGGCGTTGTTGAATCGGCTAGACGTCGCCGCTTGAGGTCCATCAGCAGACCAAAGTGCACTAGAAAGTCCACGCCTAGGATAGTGCGGTTGACATCCGCAATGATGAATGGCCATGGAAAGACAGGGCGTAGACCCAGGTTGAGCGTGAGAGCACGTTGTCCATACGTGCGTATATTTGTTCCATTAGCTGCTGCGAGGTTGAGATGACTAGGTAAGGCTCCTTTGTGTGCAAACTTACGTAGTGGTAACGAGACGGTTGAGTCCCAGTCCACGAGGCGAGACTCATGCAGGCACGTGGAGGGTGGGCTTGGACCTCCGACTGCTGCCTGCTGCAAAGGCGGGCCTAGGTGTTTCCTTGGTTTCAAGTGCTGTTGAAGTTACACGGCTGTAGGCAGTGCTGCGCCGCTGTTCCGTGCTTGAGATGGTACTAGCATTTGTCTCCTTGGCCGTTGGACCTGAGCGAGGCTAAGCGAAAGCGAGACCGGTTGAAGCTGGACTCTCTGCCTCGGGCGTTGCAGCCTGTTTAAGAAACCATTGCCAGAATGTTTTGAGAGATAGTGATGAGCTGCGAGAGGAGGAGCTTTGAAACTTGATAAAAATAAACTATAACATGTGCATATATGCTGAAGTCAAGTGTAAACTTCTCTAGGAAGAGCAACTTCATAGGAATGTATCAGTTCAATTAACACGAATTGTTTGCTAGGCATAAGCATATCTGCACGTGTTATAATTTATTTATATCTAGATTAATGGAAAGTAAGACAAATAAAACATTTTACGCGTACTCCGCAGTAAATATCTGTTTTGTTACACTAAAATGCTCAGCTCGAGAGCTTAGGGCTTAAGGTGTTAAAGCCTAGGACATGTTTAATTTATTATTATCTAGTTGAGTCGCAAAAGTAACAAATAGAGAATCTTTTTTTGGTGTTAAAATGATCAAATAAGTGTTCCAGGCTTAAGGTGTAAAAGGTTAGGTTTGTCTATTGTTTTACTTATGAAAGTAGATAATCTAAAGTCTGGAAATCAAATAATATATTTATGAAAAAAATCCTTTAATGCCCTATGTAGCCAATTTACTACATTCGCTATAATGTTGATATATCTTAGTAAAAAAGTAAAACATGCTTTCGTACATAAGGGATCGTTATAAGCAGGCCAAATTCTACGATTTAACACATTTTGTACATTAAAAAAATTGTTATTGTTTTATTATTATAATAAAGTAAATGAGAATTTATAGAATTTATTATGTATGATAAAATGTTAAAGTATTGTTACAAAAAAATTAGGTAAAAAAACCATTTTTAATATGATATCGGGAAATCTTGTTAAAGAGAGTACAAATAATGTAGTGCTTGTAGATTGAGTTTTGTATTTGATAATTATAGAAATTACGATTTCTCAAAATTGAATGTAGCATATTTGCTACAATGGGCGTTTAAGGTAATCAAGGATACTATTATTGTTCTTGAGCGATGCGTGAGGAATTTTTCAGAAAAGGTTAAAAGAGAATCTGGCCCTTGCGGTATACACAGACAGCAAAGAAAGTTATTGTGATACTAAAATATAGTTTATTTTATATATTAAATTGATTATTGTTCATTATGTTGTTAAAAATAGTGTGTACGGTTATAAATTAATTGATTTTTTCATTATTATGTAATTATGTGTTATTTTTCTATATTTACAAATTAATATTTATATATTCTATTGTTATAAGTTGTTTTTGTCACAGAAATACAAATTAAATCTACATGAAAATCGTTTTAATCTTGTTGTATATACCCTACACGCCCAATATAGCAAATTTGCTACATATTAAAAAATGCTTAATTCCAGAGAAAACAAAAAACTTTTTGATTGAATGAGTCTCAAAGACAATTATAAAGAATAAAATTGAAAACATTTTTTTAATACTTAAAGGACTTGGATTTAAAGAGTTAAAATACTGAAATTGAAAGCTCCGGGTTTATGATCTAAAAACCTAGAAATTTTTATATTTTCTAATGGAATCTAAAGTATGACAAATAAAGAATCTTATTGATACTAAAATACGGAATTCCTGAAAGGTTTTAAAGTCGATCATTTATTTAATTTATTTTTATGCAGTTCAGCCCTCACCCCACCTCCCTCAGCCCTTCCTTATCCCCTTTACCACCCTCAAAAATCCTCTAATCCACTCCTCGCCCCCTCCTAACCACTATTCATCCCCTCTCACCCCCCTCATATAATGGATTCTACAAAGATATGTATATTTTTTTTTGTTTTTTGTTTTTTAATAACATCGAAATAATAATAATTAATATAATAATTAAAATAATTTTTGTCATCTACTACATTGAAGAAACTTTAGGAATTTATGCGGTTTTTAAATTCATTTTAGTATTTAATCAAAAAAATTTATAATTATTATAATTTTTTGGTTTTAAGCGAATTAATATAAAAAAATTTATAGGTGTAAGCCCCCCTTAAGCAAAACGAAGTAAATACAAATTTTTTAGAAAATGTACAATATTAAGAAAATATTATAATATTAGAAAACCTAGCTGTAACAAAAGCTATAAATTATACGAAAGGAAATTTAGAATATGAACTCAATTTACAAAATTATTCTACGATCTTAAGTTCAGGGATTTATTCAAAATTCAAGACCTGTTAAAATAACATTCAATAATATTCCGACGAAAAATGGACTTATATACAAAAAAATAAAAATAGCTCGACTGCTTATTTTGCAAGTATTACGAACGGAAAATATAAATTAGAAATAATTTTCCAAGGAAAAAGAATCAAATAACATAAACATTGAAAGAGGAACCAAAATTAAAATAATTGGTGACTTACAAGAAAATGATATAATCAAAATGATTTTACATTCAAACTACATACATATGAGTACATACATAACAATAAAAAAATATTAGTTCAATTTATTTAATTTATTCTTAACAATTAATATTTTTCATAATATATTATAGAAAATACTTACATTTTACAAATACAAATATTCGATCATATCAAAATTCTAAATGAAGATATAATGGAACTTAAATATTTAAAGGTGCAAAAATATTTTTAATTGAGGTTAATTACTATTAATATTATTGAATATAATTTAATATAATTTAATATTAACTAAAAATTTATATATATTTTATTACAGAAAAAAGAATAATTCAATAAGTACTTTTTTATCAGTTTCGAAATTCTCGAGTTTTTATTAGAAACAAACGACACAAAAAACAACAACCAGCAATAAAAGCTTGCTCTAACAACATATCGCATCCACAAGAATAGTATTTATATTGCTTTTGGGCTCAAATACATAAATTGAAACAAGATGAAAAACATATTCTTCGATCACATTTAGCTTTTCGTTTCTTTTAGGTTTGAGGGACGCCATTAATGCAGCGGCAAGATTACGTACGGCGCTCAGTGCGTTGCATAACGAAGTAAACACGCGCGAGCATCAACTTCATCGACTTAACATGATTTGCGTCTGACCATTCCAGATTGTCGAATGCTCGATCTCCAGCCATGCAAAGTGCCTGCCTGCGTTTCCCTTACTGCTCCAGCGAATCTGTCGAATATCTACCTACTCCTGTCAAAGCTGCATACTCTTACTTCTACATGCCCCACATTATATTTCTTTCACATATTTATCAAAATATATATATGATCTTATTTAAAAAAAATTTAATATTCTATATTTGTCATATTTGTCGATTACTAATTCCGCACTTTGACACAAAAAGCTACGGAGCGTACTACCTGGACCCCATCATCGTCGACCTTATACACCTAAACTTCGAGTACGAGAGAATTCCCTATATATCTAGACAACAAGTATGACTGAATGCCACATCTCGACAAAAACCTACGGAGCGCATTATTTTGATATCATTAATTCATCATTTGGGTATATCTCAGTGTTAGAGTCTCTCACAAATTAAAATTTTGCATTAACACAACTTCGCATTTTGAGGTGTAACGAGGGTGAAGACGTCGGTGGATTTATAATTATAACCAAACGGTTCCATTAATTGTCATTCATTATCCATGTATTAAGTACCTGAAATCCACCTATAAGTCGCCGCCGACGCGCAAGAGACACGGTCTGTTATAGGGCTCGACTGCTCGACGGCTCGACAGCTGGAGAAAAGGCCTGTTTCTTAATTTGTGGGCAAGACCAGCAAGAAAGATACAAAAAGTTGAGTCCTACAACCGCTTTGCGGCATTTATTGTTACAATAGCCTTGATGAATTACAAAACTCCCGCTAGAGCTTACGACTACAAGTTCTGTATACTGTCTCTTGATCGTTTCGCAATAACGTGCTCGATCGTGACGCAATGGGCCGTAGGATGCGCGCACTTAAGTATTGAATTATTGAAGTCTACTCGAGGGAGTGAGGGATAGATAGATAGATATTTGTTTATTTGCAAATAAATACAAAATTGAATGGTAAGAATATACACATGGTTTTACATTATATAAAAGACAGTTTTCATTTTTCACTAATCTATATAACATATTGCATTTAATTACTATGATAACACAGCATACAGTTTTAAAATGTTTAGAGTAATATCACAGAGCGTCCTGTTTTAAAATGCAAACAAACAAGGTATATCAAGGCGGTCTATATCTATCAGTCAATTGTATTCTAAAATTTAAACATTCCCTCATTGCAAACATGCGCCCACTCACACAATTAAAAACGATGTATAGGGGACAAAACAAAATAAATTAACATAAAGAAAATGCATCTGTTTGTCTCCTGTGTGGGTGTAAGTCTAAGATATTTGGCGCACAAAGATCACAGGTCCAGTCTCTGAATGACTAGGGATCGAGCTCGAGGAGGTATTTAAGGACCGCCATCTTAAATCCGCAGAAAGATGGAAGGTTGCGCAGACTTATTGGGAGAGAGTTCCAATAGCGCGCATACTGGACCTGGAAAGATCTCATACCAGATTCCGTGCGTACTCTTGGCACCACCCCTGCTAGCGCACCTGGACTAGTGTTTAATAAAAAATACCGCTTCAATTCATAAAAATTGAAGAAATTTTATGAATTTATGCAGTTTTTGAACTTATTTTATTATTTAATCAAAAACATTTAATTTATACAACTCTTCACGCCATAATGACATCAATTACGAACAATTTAAAACCAATTACATCAAAATTGATCAATCCGTTGTACCTGTAGGTTACGCTAAATCTCAAAATTTAATGTTTTCCAGAAAACAGCTTTAAAGTTAAACGTACCATATCATCAATAAATGCGCACTATTCTTCTTACTCACAAAGTTTTAATTTATGCAGTTTTTCAGACTACAATGACATCAATTGCAAATAATTTCAGATCAATCCCATAAAAGAAGTTTTTGGAAGAAGTTTCCACACAAAGTTATTAAAACTTTTATAGTTATCTTGGTTAGAACTATTTTTTATCAACAAATAGATGAAAGTTTATCTACTTATTCACTCACGAACTCACGAACTCATGATTGATCTACGATTAAAATTGTAGTTTGATTAAAAAAAGGTAAATATATATATATA
>UELV01095730.1:0-21157 GCA_900490015.1 Megastigmus stigmatizans | reverse complement strand
CTTTAGAGCTGATCAAAATATTAATATTGGAATAAAATTTGATCGGGGGAAATGCGTGGAAATATAAAAAAAATTCAAGTCAATTTTGTTAAAATGCGTGAAAAACTCAAGATTTCATCCGACATCTAGTATTAAAAATTATAAAAAATCACTTTTTTTATATTTTCCACTTCATAGAGAAGACATTTTTTCTTCAAATACTTCAGAGTTTAAGGATTCTTTGTGCTGATGTCGATTTTATAGGATTCATGCCAAGATTGACCATGGGCCGCTACCGGCGTCCTCCTTTATGACATAAAGAGGGAGTGGTTTTTTTGCAATTTACAAAAAAACTATTTAATATTTTTTCTACACTCCGTGCCTAAAGTTCGATTTTGTACAAAATTGGCCTTTGCGCACGTTGTACGAAGAAATTTTGTACGCAACACGTGCGCTCAGGTTATCTCGACGCATGTGATTGACACCCTCGCTGCGCTCGGGCGATAATCTTCCCCCTCATCGAGATAATTTCCTAAGCTCACTAGTTGCGTAATGTACTGTTTAATTTAACATCTCATGTTGCTCGTCTTGAAAAAATGTATCGGATTTATTACTGAGGATTTTTCGCTCAGACCAACAGAAACCGAGATAATGGCAAAAAAACGCTAAATTTTGAAATTTTTAATGTTTACGCATTTTTTAAACAATGTTCCGTTCACTTAACACTGTTCCAAAATTTATATTCGTAATCTACGGCCTCGAATTACACCTGGAGTAAATATCAATCACTGCAACACATTAAAACTAGCTGAGCGTATTTTATAATTATTAACAAGTTATAATGCACGTCCTAACTATTTATTAGGGGAACGTGGGGCGGTATACGGGACTTTTTCTATGGATAAGCAATTTTTGAAGTTACAAAATAACTATTTAAAAATTTTTTCATCCTTTATATTACCGGAGTGTGAAATTCCTACCGTTGTTATTAACATTAAAATGTTTACCAACCGAATTCTAAATAATCAGTTATAAATAAATAAATACTTGAAATTATACAAATCTCAAATGCAGGTGCATTTCATAATAAATATCTATCATATAAATTATCTATCACCTGGCAGAGTTTCAAGTGAATATTTTAATGGCACCTTAAAAAAAATTCATCCCTAAACAATAACTCTTTTCGAAACCATAATTTTTGAATTTCATATTTTTTTAATTAATACTAATTACTTCTTGGTTGTTAATATTTAGGACACAAAATTAAAAACCTTAATTGACTTTAGCATCCCCTTAAAAAAAATTAAGTCATTTATTAAAGTAAAGTTTAGAAAGGACGCTCCAAACCCTCATATCGTCCCACGTATGACTATGGACTACATCAGGTTTGCAATATGGCAGTATAAATGACGTTATAAATTATTTATTAATAGTTTTTTTGAAAGTTTAACCATTGAATAAGTTTAATAAGAATGACAGAAGTAGATTTAATAGATTATTTTTTAAATTTAGAGTTTTATCCGTTTTTAAATTACATTTTTGTAGTAAGATCTTTTAAAATTTTTTTAAGCATTAAACTTAACGTTTATAATTAATATTAAAATTCATAATTATAACTTTAAAAGGCAGACTTAAATTCACGAATTTAGTTGTAAGTAATACGAGCTTTCAAATTCGTTGTTCGTAACCCTAGGTACTAGATAGCCTCCATTCCGCCCATCTCATATCGCCTTAAATGTACAAATATAAACAAATATATCATTCCTGAACATAATGTAAATAAAAAAAATTTATTGGTAAAATTAAGTAGGACAATTAAATAGTTAAGCTAAATACTTTAAAAGCAGTGTTCATATAACTTTTTAATTATTTTCACTTGAGTTGAAAAACCATCTAAATTGACTTTTCCATGCATAAAAGTTACATTAATAAACATCGTTTATTTGAGTTATTTTAATAATTTTTTTTAATTTGATATACTATAATTGTATACATACAGTACATTAAAAATTAAATTAAGAAGATTCAAAATTTTTGAAATATTAATTATTATTAAAGAAAATTATATATTGCCCCTATTACCCCATGTTCCCCTATTACATATCGATTGGTAGGAGGAAGAAGATACATATTCATCTGCGTAACGAGCGTATCGAGGAGGTGCTATCTCGGCAAGACGCCTGAAGAAGGTGTTTACCTTAGCGAGGGCTAGAAGAAGGTGCTAGAACGGAGCAATATTTCTTTTCGGAAATTGCGTAGATTCACATAGTCATCGGCTAAGTACTCTTAACGCGTAAACACCTCATTACGACTAGATTCAGCATTAAATGCCCGAAAAATCCGAAACTCCAAGCTAGCCTACTATAACTACGACTTTTCAGATACGTAATATTGCTCTGAGATAGGGTCCTGTTAAAGTGGTAGAGATAGCACCTTCTTCCTCTCATTCATCAATATGCAATCATAAATCATTTTTTACAGAAAAAGATTATTTTTTTTACTAGTAAATTTGCCCATAAATATTATTGTTAAAGTTTATGTTTTATTCGACTTTTCTAGGTTCTAAGCTCATCTTTTTCATATTTGACGGTGCTTCTGGCTATGAAAGAAGAGGGATAAAATTGATAAAAATTTATTATATACATTATTTTCATTGTTGAATCATGTTATCCATTGTTAGAATAAAAAACAGTGTATATTTAAATTTAGTATACATTTCGATACTTGTACGATAAAGTTTTTCTACCGCCGTATGAACGTTTGAGCACGAGCGAAGCGAGTGTGAAAAGGTCAAACGAGGGTAGAATCTATTTTTCGCTCATGTATCGCACCATATTATATGAGACAACCTCAATTTAACATATGCGTCAGTTTTCCCGCGTGCGATAAATCGAGCTTCTCATACGGAGTGTCATAAAATATGTTTTGATGTACCTCATTTGTGGCATCAACAGTAAATAATAAAATGTTATTGTATTTTAGTTTTTTCATTAGGTTTACTTTTATTCTATGAATGATATATGACCATTCCTCCAAAAAAAATCAGTCATTCAAAAAGAAATAGCTTTTACAGAAAAAGGCTACGCATTGGAAATGAAGCCGATGGAATTATACGAACTGCACAAGAGAGAGCTAAGATTGCAAATAATAGTAGAAGATATAGGGAAAAATCATGTAATCGAGAACTGTTGACTGATGAAGAAGTTAATTTTCAACGTCGATGAGAAAGAAATGCTCAAACACAGTGTAGATTCAGAGATAATAATGTAGGTAATCAGAATAATGATTATAGTGAAGAATATATTAATTGAGGTGATTCATTTAACGATTGTTGAATTAGAAAAACTGCCAGATTCTCTTGAATATTTACGCTCAATGTTTAACGGTTCACATGTTAAACTTAATTTTTATTTTTAAATTAAAAGTTATAATAGTTATAGTTCGCATTCGCTTGCTTCGATAAATGCAAATTTAGTGCAAGCACCATATTGTTTTAAAATTCACTGCCAAATTTATTATCAGTTACATGAGGCTCTATTATCCAGGTTTAAATAAAAATCCATGTTATGGCCGAAGAATCAATTAATTATCGTTCTATTTCCAATGTAGGTATTGATAATGAAATTTTGCAAAATTTAATGCGAGTCATGAAAGAAATTAATATATTCGCTTAATCTTATTGAATGATGCAACGAGAAATTGATCATCAACGTGAATTATATGGAACAAATACTAAATCTGAGTTACTATTCACTTTGGAGTCTGGATATAATAGAAACAGATATAATTTTCAAAGAACTAACGAAATTGCTGGCGTTTTTGTTACTTCTGCAGATGGCGTCATTCCGGAATCATGTGTTACCATCCGTAATAAAAGCACGAGCGTTTTACAAACTATTAGTTTAAAGGATCCTAATGTAGACCTATGGTATATCCATTATTTTATCCTCATGGAACTCAAGGATGGAACAAAAATTTATTGAGTAGAAATGTAAATAGAACGCGGTATGCTGATGAAAGTAACGTGTAACGTTGTAATTATTAATCCCACTCGAGAATCGAACTAATAAGAATAAATTGGGGGCTGAGCCCCGAACAAACGTCATAATTAAAATGATTAATAATCTGGGATTATCCTTCAAGTTTCCGACTCGAGACTTTGCTACCGCAGAGGAGATTCGCCGATCGATCGTCGTCTGGGGCAGCGACAAACGAACCCACGATGACCTCCCTTTCGTATCTTGAATTCGACGAGTGGTTTCGCGACGCGCACAGAAAAATTGATTGAAACTATCTTAATAAAACCGTAACATGCATTATGGTTTCTAAAGTACTGGGATAAATTAAATAACTTTGCTGAATTTACACTCGAAACTGCATCGCAAGTCACTTCCGCAATATCTCCCTGAAAAACATGCAATAAGTGGGAATTCGCTTTGCGCAATAAATAATTAACACGGGATTAATATCTGAAATAACGCTTTACCCACAAAGTGGCGCGCAGGCCGCAATGGTTGTCAGAAGGACACCAGGTCCCGAAATGGCCGTCTAAAAGATAAAATAAAATGACACGAAATTGAAGAGTCTCGCTATGATAGCGAAAATCGCCGGGACGAATTAACCACAAGTGGCCACAGAGCTATACGATCTGTCGTGAAAAAAGTGGAGGGAAACCGGCACAACGAAGCACACACCACACTCGCCTATGCGTTGCGAAATCGCGCGTTCGTCTCGAGAGTCCTTGCACTTGATTAAGAAAATGACTCACCGTAACTTCAGATAGACTCGATATTTGTGTTCGTGTATTTCATTTTAAAAAAAGAATGCTTATTAAGTCTTATATCTAAAAGAAATTTTTTTGGAGCTGTAATTCCTGGTTTAAAAAATCAGGTCTACTGTTTAGGTGTTATCAACCGGATAGTAACACATATATGTCACGCTAGATCTTACGTAATTAGAGTGTTAAACATTTTTTTAATTATTAAAAACGAAGTGTTCATCACATGAGAAATCAGGTGATTTTCCGTGTCAAAGCGACAGGAGAAAAATCACCTGATTTTTCACCTGATTTTTTAAAGTAGGAATGGCTCGCATGCACGTAGTTGAATTTCAATAACACTGTGTGCCTCATGCTCACATATTAATCACATTGAAATACGGTTATAAATTTACATCACCCGATATCGTATAGATAGATTAATTTTATGTAAAATTCCTGATTTTGAACATTAAGATCCCAAATAGTCGTATCTATAGGCACGGGTTAAACTTTGAATTTGGGGTCATTCGAAATTTCAAACATGTTTTTTCGCCAAAAGAAATCGATCTAGGGGGCGGCATGATCGATTTCTGGAATTTGGGAAATAAGGGACACCATGATGTGATAAAAAATGTATGGTAAATGGTAAATGTTCGAAACATTATCCCAAAGAATTTAGGGATGAAACTATAATGAATGCTGATGGATATCCACATTATCAGCGTATAAATAACAATCGAACAATAAATAGACGTTATCAGGTCGTTGATAATAAATATGTAGTGCCTTGTTGTCCTGAATTATTAAAAATATTTAACTGTTATATTAATATAGAAGCAGTAGCCAGTGTAAAATCGGTTGTTGGGTTAGTGGGTATACTTTATAAAGTATTTGTATAAATATGTTATAAGTATTAGTATAAAAAACGTGACGCTGCTAATGTAATTGTTGAAGGAACATCTGATAGAAGAGTGATCAATCATAATGAAACTCGATATGCTAGTCCTGTATAAGCATCTTATCGTATATTAAATAAGCCTTTACAAAGTAAAAGTCGTAGTATTATACGTTTACCTGATTATTTACCACAACAGCAATCAATATTGATTAATGATGTAAATGATGAAGTTTCTTGTAACATCTGCAGTGAGCAAAATGACACTGTTAATGGATTATTATGAATTAAATATTCGTGATGAAAATCACGAATATTGATGAGTATTGATGATTTGAAAACTGTCAATGGAATTCAATATGTTACATATTTTGATGCTTGCTTACAATTAGGTCTCATAGAAAATGACGATAAATGAAATCGTGCAATGCAAGAAGCAATTGCGTGGATGATGCCATATAGTCATCGACGATTGTTTCGAACAATTATGAGAAGATTTTAAAGAATTTTTGTCTGAACATTACAATCAAAAGTTTCATGATTCTTTCAGAGTGCAAAGGGTATGCTAATTAATATTTTTGCAATGTTAAACATTATGGAAGGTCAAAGTATTACAAATATTACACAAAAAGTACTCGAAGATCATGAACATTTCAGTAATGAATGTATTAGTAATAATTTATTCGTCTTGAGCAATCAGCAATATAATCAATTAAACTGTGAGCAGAAAGAAATTGTTGAAATTATTTTAAGATCATGTATTCATACAGATATCCAGGCTCCTAATTGTTTTTATAATAATATATCTTTTATTATTTAATATTTATCTTTTAATCCAAAAGCGTTTACAGAAATGTCATTATTCTATTTCTCAAATTTAGAGATTTGTCTTAAAGATACAGGAAATTGAATTCCTTTCATATTTAATTCATTTTCATACGGTAGGTAATGACTTAATGAGTTAACTCTGTATGGATGCTCATCATATGCCAGTACAGGATGCAATGCAGATAAAATCGCCTACTTAAAACACTGATCATCATCTTCATTTTTCAAGTTAATACAAGCCGCCTTCTTTGTTATAATATCAGGTAAAAGTAAATATGGTCTGCCAACACGCATTGGATTGAATTTATTAATATTTATTTGAATATTAATAATTGAGTCCAATAACCAACAAGAATCTTTTTCTTCAAATTCCACCAAATCACGCACGAGAGGAATTTTATCGTGCTCAATGAACCACTGCTTGATAGGTGTGGATATGAAAATTTCAACATTCGATGTATTGAAATGTTGTGTCTCTATGATAATCTCTTTCTTTTCATTATCCATACTTAATTTTTTAAATTTACACGATAAAACATTATTTATTTTTAAAGTCTCATTTTTTTTTCACTAGGTGTTAGTGACTATAATGTCAACTCATTATCTTTCCTCACGATTTGTTTTGAAAATCATAATAAGAATTACCATTTAATTATAAATTATTTACAAATATAAGCGCTTATAGCATAATTTGGTTGTATTTAATTGTGAAAAGTGTGAAGAGGACCAGAAAGCGGTGGATAAAACCTCATCTAAAAGATAATTTAAGAGAACAGTATGCAGCTTATTCGACAATATTTACATATTTTATGCTTGCTTAACGATAAAGAGGAATTTATAAAAGTTGTTGGAATGTCTGTGCAACAATTTACAAGGCTTCATGACTTATAGTTGAAGGAAGACTGATGAGAAATAGTAGAAGGAAACCTTTTTCCACAAAACTCATATTGAATTTATAATTAAATGGCAATTCATATTATGAGTTTCAAAACAGAAGGGTTATCATATTCAAAACAAATCGTGGGGAAAGATAATGAGTTGGCATTAGTCACTGGGAGTATTAGATCTTCCTAGCTCCGCACGGATGTACGTACGGAGATCTGTATAATTGTAGACGCGCACACAGTGAATTGTCGCAAAACGTACTAGCTCGGCAGTCGGCACGACGCCACGACCCACTGGCCACAGCGCATAATGGCCATAAGACACGCGTACATATGAAGTACCTATATATATTTACGTCGAGCGGCCCGAACCTCGATCGCGAGCTCGATCGAGCCGAGCTGAACTCGGCTGCTCGCGGGTAGAACGGAGCACACGAACTGCGCACATTATACCTACATTGACATAATGAGTAATGATATAGCACAGTGCAAACAAAGAAAGGCAGAGCAATGAGCAACGAATATAGACGAAAGTCAAGAGTCAACAAGACTTAAGAAAGACTCAACAGGTGGTCAACTGTGAGTACTGTCATACTGTGACTGTCTGAGAACTGAGACGTATATATCAATGTATCAATCATATATTCAATTACATGTATATATGTATAATGTGATGTATATTGTATCCACTATCCAGTATCACGGTATTTGGTATGGCGCTAGGGCCGCTAGGTGGCCTGGCCAGGCATTGCGCTAATGTAGCAGCAGTTCGCAGTTAGCAGAGCAGTCGTTCCTCACTCTTGAAAGTAAGAGGCACGTAAGCGTCGTAAACACGACATACGAAAGTGGTTTCTTCGTCAGGATATATAATACACATATATAAGGTTCTCCTGACTCGGCTGTTTACAAAAACATGGCAGCCTCGCGAGTTGGAAAAACAAGGCATTACCCGTTCGCGTTGACGCTGCTGTCAGTGGTGCTGTTGTCCAGTGGTGTTCTGGCTCAAGTACCTATCGAAGATGGGGTAGCTAATACGTCTAGGAATTTACCCCTGAACGGTGTCTCGGATTTACTCATTCAGAGTGCCCTGGATTCTCTCAACGAAAACTTGCCCATGAAACACGCGTATAAGTACGGTGAACTCATCAGCGCACAGAAATTGGTAAGCAGGACAGACTTATAAGTACACCTACTCTTTGTCAGAGAGATTGCAATCACTTTGTTTTTGCGTTTTAACTCAAAAACACTCGCATATTTTTTAAATGATGGGGAGTAAAGCGCGCAAAAGCGATTTTACAATTGCAATCTGTCATGCTCGCGAAGTGTGACTTACATGGGATGCGGGAATTACGCAGGATTTCTCGATTAGTCGATGAAGTAAGTCCCTGGATTCGCGGAGAACGTACTTACACATGCATTTAACTTGTAAACTGTCCATTTGCGTTTTCTTCTGCTTATATAAATTAGGTGGATTGTTTATTTCGCGGAGGGATATCATGTAAGCATTTACGTGCTTAGTATCTTCATTTCTACTTGCACTTTCGTTTTTCCGCGAAAGCTGCTTTCCATTTTCACTCTTGACAATAATTTTTGTTTGAACATTGTTCTTTTTTTAATCTCTTGTTGATTTGCACACAATTTATTTTTTGCTTTACCATATTAATAAAATGCGTTTATAAACATATGCCTTTTAATTACGTAGTTAGAAGTGCACTTGATTTATATATGTATAAATTGTATCTTTTCCTCTTTACACACAGAGGTCAAGCGAGTGTTTCTGTTTGATAACTGAATGTGCATAATCAAACATTCTGATTCAAAGCTTTAAAAAGATAATTATGACATTGACAACTCTGCAATATTCAAACAATATTTTTAGAACCAATTACCGAACATTGATTTACTTAAAAATTCCTTTTAGCAATTAAAAATTACTGATTTACTTGTGTATTCTTATATACAAAATTAATATAATAAATTTTTTTGAGGTAGGAGTCTAATAATTCAAACAAACCGTTCGTTTGGATCGTTAGACCCCTACCTTGAAAAAGTTTATTTCACACATGAACAATATATTCCATACATATTAATATAATTTGTATTTCTATTATCTGTATTGTTGCTTTATTTATTAAGCTTACCAAGATAGAATACTCATTTTTTATGCACTTATTTTTATCCAGTATTATGAAAAATTTAATTTAATTCGCAAAATATAGTATGTTTATTTTTTTTTCTGTACAATATTAGTGCAGATAAAAGAATTAAAACTAAGTAGTAATTCACAAAATATTATTACTTTATAAATCATACTTTATATTTTATTGTTAGTGAAACCTTACAAAAAATAGACTGTGAGATTAGAGAGAAAAAAAATTAATATAAAGAAAGAAAAGTAGAGTAATATTTTAAATATAATTCAAGGTAGTAAGTTATAAATTGTATAAATACATTTATGAAAACTATTTGCAATGTATATTTTAAAAGAAATTTATGTTTTCTTGCAGACGAGGCCTCCATATGTTATTTACAGACTAACACTGAATTTGGAGCCAATCTGTAAAGGTAATGGTGAAGTTTGTTCTCGTGAAGCTTGTAATTTAGATGTACGACAACATGAGCAGGGTGTCATTGATGTTCTACAGAATTCCATACAGTGCATGTATCTACAGCCTCAATCCAAACAAGAAAATATCCCAGAAAAAGAAATAATCGAAAATATTGAAAAGCAAATAATAAACCAGAGCATCAGTTTGGATCATGAAGTACAAACCTCTGCCGATCATAATGATCGTCCATTTATTGCTGTAAGAGCCTCACAATCTGAATACTGTCCAGGATGCCCTTATGAGCTAAATCCATCGCTACCTGGTCTCTCAGCTTTTGGTAATCAAGTTTTGCAATCCATGGATGAAGCTGGTATTAGCGATTTTAAGCACAAACTGATTAGCATTGTTAGGGTGACTCGGGCAGTTCCACCTGGCTCTAATGTTGTACAGTACCAGATTTTAATGGAGATAGGAGAGTCGACTTGCTTGAGAACTTCGCTTATCCAGATATCTGAATGCTCTTCACAGTCCAATTTGCCAATTAAATTATGTCTTGTGACTTTTGAAGAACGTCCATGGCAAAGCGGTAGTCGCAAAATAACAAAAAACAATTGTACAGACCTGATAAATACTGATAATGAAGTGAGTGCGAGTGTCGACCCAAATTCACTGCAGCTTGAATCAGCAACTTCTTACAAAGAAGATGATGTTTCAACGAAAACTGAATTTTATGATCAAATTGCTCAAGAAGCACAAGAAGTTTTCCGTGTCCCTTTCATAGATATATCCACTAAGGAATCTTTCAAAGGAGCTGGAGAAACTGAAGTTGGGAAAAAACTGGTTCCAACTGAAATCATTCCAGTAAATAAAGAAAATGTACCAGTAAAAACTGTCATTTTTTCAGAAAAAATGAGACAGTTTGATGAATTCTTGGAAGATTTTGACATTCCAATCAAAACTGAGACCACAAGCCCCAAAAATTTAGGAACTCCTGTTACAGAAGAGTTGATTAAAGCGGTAAGAATTGAAGAAAAAACTGTTGAAGAGTCAACTAGCAGCAGTCAAAACCGCAAACCTGCAGATGATGCTGCATATGTAAATGAAGAAATGGAACAATCTACAAATCCAATACTCACTCCCACTGTAGAATCTATAAGGTCAAAAAGATCATCAATAAAAGCTTTAGAAAATAACAAATCAATGCTAAGAAAGTTAGCAATAAAAGCAGTTGAAATGTTAGATGATATTGATGATGATAATAAAAGGAAGAACGTTATTGATGTAATAGATACCAAAAGAGAAAGACATGATCATGGCAGTATTTATTATATAACTGTCGAAGTTGCTCCAACTGATTGTAGCGAAAATGATAAATCTAATGAATGTTTAGATGAAGTAATACCAGGACCAACTCAGATTTGTAAATTCGATGTTGTCACCAGCGAAAAGAAACCTTTAGAGTCACCGAAATTATTACATTATGACTGCAAATATAAGCAAAAATCTGAACCTAGATATAAAAGGCAAATACTGGGAGCTCCAAGAGTACTTAGCACAGATGATCCAGAAGTACAGAAGTTCGTACAGCTTGGATTGCAGCAGTACTCTCAAACTTTACAAGGTACTAATGAACCAATGATCCATAACGTCAAAGAAGTATCGGTTCAAGTTGTATCTGGTCTACTATACAAAATCAAAACTGACATTGGTATTAGTACATGTGCAAAGGGTAGCACAGAAAATTGTCGTTTAAAATCTAATGAAGGAGTAAAAGAATGTATTATTGAAGCATGGACTCAACCTTGGGTGGACCAAGGAAATCCTAAAATAACAGTAAAATGTGAGGAAAATAAGAGACAGACACGATCTCTTAAAGGTCAAAATTACAGTAAAAAAATGCTAGAACAATCTAGACAATTAAAAGAAGAGAAGTTGTTCCATGAGTTTATTAACAAATTCAATAGGAAATATGTAACGCAAGAGGAAAAGGAAAGACGGTTTAAAATTTTTAAAGATAACTTAGATATGATCGAAGAGTTGCAAAGAAATGAACAAGGTACTGGACGTTATGGTGTCACACAATTTACGGACCTTACAAAAGCCGAATTCAAGGCTAAATATTTGGGTTTGAAACCATCATTAAAATCAGACAATGACATACCGATGCCAATGGCTGAAATCCCAGATATTGAACTACCCATTGAATATGACTGGAGGCATTACAATGCTGTTACACCTGTTAAAGATCAGGGGTCATGTGGATCTTGTTGGGCGTTTTCTGTTACCGGTAACGTTGAAGGCCAGTATGCCATCAAACATGGAGAACTTCTGTCTTTATCGGAACAGGAATTGGTAGACTGTGATAAACTCGATGATGGATGCAATGGAGGATTACCAGACACTGCCTACAGAGCTATTGAAGAATTAGGAGGTTTGGAACTGGAAGCTGATTATCCATATGATGCAAAAGATGAAAAGTGTCACATTAAAAAAAATAAAATTAAAGTTAATGTTTTATATGGAGTAAATATTACCAGTAACGAGACAAAAATGGCACAATGGCTTGTACAAAATGGACCAATGTCAATTGGAATCAATGCAAATGCCATGCAATTCTACATGGGAGGAGTTTCACATCCATTCCACTTCCTTTGCAGTCCAAATGATCTGGATCACGGCGTTCTCATTGTAGGCTACGGAATTAAAAGTACGTAAATTTTGTTTCGTTATTTAATATTTAATTCTAAAATTTGAAAACTTGATTTTGTACTAAATAAAGCCATTTATTTTGAGTATTATATTAAGGCAAACTGCATCCTATGTAAAACGATTAAAAATAATCAATTAGAAAAAATCACTAAATTAAGGTGGCTCCGGCGTTTGCAAAACCCATATAAAAGAAAATAGATAAAAACGTATCTAAAGCTGAAATATCAAGCTTTTTAATAATACGTTTTTTAGATAGGTTCACTAGACAAACAAATAGAAAAAAAAATGAAATCACAACTTTTAACACAGGCTCTTATGGGAGAAGTGCGATTTTCCACGCGCTCATTTCTCTAATATGACTTAAAAATCCATAAGTTCTTTAAAAAAAAGTTGTATATTATAGCTGATTGATTGTAGATTACGATTAAAAAAGAAAAAAATGATCACTAGAATAATGTCGGGGAAAACTTGACCTATAAACAGAAAAAATGATGCAATCCCGAAAACTAAGCAGCAGAAGAGCGAGTGTAAAAGTTGTTTTGTCTGTTTTTTTAGATTTTTTATATTATTGGGTACATAAATAGTTAAAGCACTTTTATAATTGAAAATTAAATATTTCAATTGCAATTTTGTTGACTACTAAAGTAAAAAATTCAATGCACCCTACGGGGCACCCCGTAGATAAGGCCCAGCGCGCTGTAGCCAACTTAAATTCCTTTTTAAATTTTCCTAATTCGATAAGAAGTTAATAGGAAGTTATAAAAATAAATAAATATTAATAGCTATTATTTTAAATAATGGAAGTTCTTAAATATATATTGTATAAACCAATAAAAAATAACTTTTCTATATATAGAAAGTATATATATAACATTAATATGTAAATTCTTAATAATTTTATTGTTATAAGTTTTTGACAATATCTTAATCCTTTTTAGGTTATCCAATTTTCAAGAAAAAGATGCCTTATTGGTTGATCAAAAACAGTTGGGGTCCTAGATGGGGTGAGCAAGGATACTACAGGGTTTACCGAGGAGATGGAAGTTGTGGAGTAAACAAGATGGTTACTAGTGCAGTTGTTGCTTGAAATCGCAATTAAATTTATTAAAAAATAATAAATTTAATTAAACATTTCGATTAAATTTAGGAAAGTTAATACTTATGAAATCGAGTTTTAAGAAATATTAAAAACAGGTTTCAAAATTATTAATATATACAAATAGGCCAACAGAACTAACATTCGATAATTGAACTTTACCACTCGAAACCAATGGTTTTCAATTTAGTTAAGCTATATGAAGTATGAAAAAATTATCAAATAAGATAGATACTTAATAGCTTACAATATCAAAACCAAAAAATGATATTATCTGTTACATGACATAAAATGCATAAACTTGCTTAAATCTTTGTTGTGTATTTTCATTAAATATTGGTAGTGCTTAAATGAGCAGTTTTAAATATAGATTTTGTTATTTTTATATAACTGTAAAATATATTTGCTATTGTTATTTTTCAAATTATAATTACACTTTTTTATACAAACAAAATATAATGTGCCAAACTAACGCTTGAATGCATTTATAATTTATTATTACTCGAAATTCTCATGTTACTTACCCTTAAAAATTTAATCTTTCATAATAAATATTGATAAACTTTGTAATTACTGATACTAATTTGTGATATTTTTCTAATGATATTTTATTGAATAAATAACATTTAAACATATTTAATTTTCAGTTAAAAAAAAAGTTTATTTAATGATCATATACTTCATGATACAGTTTTACGAAGACTATACAAGAATTTGATACGTACCGTAAATCATTATGAATGGAATTTTTTTACTAACCTAAATACACGCATGAAGTAATAAATGATTAACGAAGACATTTTTTTCTAAGAAATGCGCGAACGTCAATTAAAAAATATTGATATTTTCAACGTCAGAAAATATGAATACTCTCTCAGTGAGCAATAAAAGATAATAATCAAAAACTTAAATGAAAATTATTACCCAATTTTTAACGAGTAAGAAAATAAAAACAATAGGTTCTTCAAAGCCGATCAGTCGAAAAGTGACATGTGCAAATTCTATTCATTAAATACCATTTGGAATAAGCGCAAAATATATATATATATATAGAAATATGGCATCGGCATCAGCACATTGAAAAAGTAGATTCAAGATCGAATAAGCCATTTTGATGACCTTTACTTTTGTGACGCACAAAAGTAACTGCGTTGTCGCAACCCCCTGTTACTATATGATCAGAAAAAGCCGCGAGACGATTAAAATGTACAGTACATGATAACGAACATTACTTTCTTTCCCGACACGATCACCGTCTTCTTTTGACTTAGTAATAGTTGTACGAGCCCCATTGATTGTATGGAGCATAAGCTTGAGGTCCACTCTGACCATACTGCCAATTCTGATAGTTGGCGTAGTTGGGATCTGAAGGCGGTGGATATTGCTGATAGCCTTGCTGGTAACCACTTTGACTGCTGTACTGTCCACTCTGGAACTGTTGCTGGGACTGGTAAGGGGCTGTACTGCTGCTGTATTGATATTGCGAGCCAACTTGGGCCGGTGGCGCGGTCGATGTGTCTACTTTCGTTTTCTTTGGAGGCGTAGCGTCACTGCAAAAATGAGAATAAAAGCATTTTAAATTTATTGCATAAAAATGTATATACTTTCATTTATTTACAGACATTAATTTATAATACTACTTCTGTAGTAACATATAATTAAAATATACCAATATGAAAAATGCAATGTAACAATAGAAATATACTTTTTGCTTTATATAGCAATAATTAGAATATTTTTTCAGCGTTTTTTATATTTTCTTGTACTTACGTTTTGCAGTCATCGCCTTTAGTCTTCTTTCTTTCTTTAGCCTGTTTTATACATTTTTGGAACTGTTCATGTGCTTTCAAAACTTGCCGAATGTCAGTACTGAAATCTTCAAGAAATTCTACTTTACGCTGGGCAAATAGAACACGCTGTTCTGCATCAGCATGTTCACGATCAATAAACAGATCCATATAACTGATAACCTCTTGTGCATCAATAGGATTTCTTTGAAGACCTAGGTCAATTAATTGTAAGTATAATCTGGGATTATCTTTATCTTTTTCTGTCGCCTAAAAGATGATACAATTAATTAATATACGATTGGTGTTCATGTTATATAAAAAACTTTTTAAAAAAATTATAAAAAACTTTACCTTTAGTAGCACTTTAACAGCTTTGTCTGTGTCATTTTTAATTTTGCATAAAAATCTAGCGTATTTTACAACTATATTATTAGCAATAGTCCTATTTTTACTAGTATTAATATAGTTTTCATATAGAACGCAAGCTTTGTCCAAATCATTTCTTCTTCGCTCTATATTGATTCGTCGATACGCGATTTGTAACATATTGGGAATGATGGTATCAATATTTTCCAGTATACTAGCGGCTTTGTTAAAATTACCCATACTTTCTTCAAATGTGGCCCACTGCAAGTGTAAGTTTGGTTTTTTCGGATGGTGGACGGTACATGCCCGCGTATATACATCACGAATTCTCTCTACATTATCTCCCTTTAACGATTCCAGGAACCGAACAAACTGCCAATTAGAAAATATTAAATTAATATTTTATCTGGATTAAAATTAAAACTGAAATAAATGTTTACCTACCCTCATCCAAAATTCATCGTATAAAGCACAAGCGATTAAACATCGCTCGAACAAAATAATTATCCTTGCTTGATCCTTCTGTTCGATTTCATAATCTAAATATTCTTTCCAATTTTTTAATTGACATCTTTCCAACGGCTTAACATGGAAGTAAGGTCTCTTAATCTAAGAAAACAAATTAGAAATTAAATTTATGGGAAACTTATCCAAGTAATGATAATTAAATAAATCATATTGCTAATAAATTTAAATATATATGGGAGCATCCAGTAAAGGCCGGCCAACAGGCGCTTTTTTTTCTTGCTCTTTCTGATGCTGCGTATTTTTCCTCCAAAATGAATTTTTAATGTCCTAAAATTGTGTCATTGTCCCTTATTCTAAAAAACTACATTTTTTTTAATTTAACTTAAGCTACAAGAGGCCAAAATTTCAAGTTGGAAAAGTGCAGGGTTGCTTTTAAACAAGTAAAACTGTTAATTATAATTTTAAAAACTTTTAATTGTAAACAAAACAAAATGGTTTGTATAAATCCATATTTTATATCAGATATTTTTCATTTTGTTATTTCTCTGATTTTCTTACTATTGTAAGAGTTAGTTTGAGTAGGCCGATCACATTATTTCTTTCCGTTTCAATCTTGTTTATAGTTTTTTCTTGTTTGTTTAAGTATAAATGGGTAGATATAATTCGAACGCTTTTGATGCTGAAAACGATTCTAGTTCTAGTCTTTTATTATCCTCCATACAAGCAGTTTGATACAATAGGTCAATTGTACTGCTGCTACTGTTTTTGCGCACCGTTGAATGTAAATCATAGGGCATCTAGATGTCTTATGTAACACTAATAGTTGATTTAATTTTTCAAAAGTTAATAAATATTCATTTTTTGATGGTTAAAAGATTGACAACTATTTTTGACAGTTTTATTATTAATGAAATACATTTTCAAATGTGGCAAACAACCGATAGATCGACATTTTTGAATAGTTATCAATCCTTTTTTTCATTAAAAATGAATATTTATTAACTTTTGAAAAACGAAATCAACGATTAACAAAAACAATAGCAGCAACACAATTGACTTATTGTGTCAAACTATTGAAGGATAATAAAAGACTATAAACTAGAAATTTTCAGCATCAGAAGCGTTCGAATTATACCCACTCATTTATATTTAAACAGACCAAAAGAAACTACAAACAAGATTGAAAAGAAAAGAAATAATATGAAACGACCTAATCAATCTAAAAAAAAGTATCTGAAAAAGAGATGGATTTTAAACAAACCCATTTGTTTTGATTTAGGCATTTTTCAGTTCAAAATCTATATCACAGATATGGCTAATTCATTTATAAGTAGACCCAATATGCACAGGTGAACTACCCCCTAGAAAGGTTAATAATTTTGGTTAAGAATAACCAATTTTAAGTATAAAATACTATAAGTATAAATATGCCTTATAATACATGTATAAAAGCAAGTTCAGGCATAGAGCGCAAAATATATATATGGCATGGCGCAGCACCGCGTCGTCGTACTTTATAGTTCTTTACTCAGTAACTCTTCACTTTTCTAACTTGAAATTTTAGCCCCTTGTAGCTTAAGAGTTGTACTTTCGAATAAAAAAAAGTTAAATTGAAAGAAATGTAGTTTTCTAGAAGAGTTACTTGAAATTTATGCACCTTTAAAATTCATTTTGGAGTAAAAAATAGTCAGCATCAGAAAGAGAGAAAAAAATCTATCGATCTACGTCCTTTGATTTTTTTTTTTTTTATCCATACCGTTCGATTATGAGCGAGTTGAACAGAGCGTGTTTTATAAGTATGAGACACTCCCATAAATGTATTCAGAAAGATTAGGATATACAAATATTTTTAAACTTGGAGGTGTAAGACTTTATTGATCGTCATAGAATTTTTTTTGCAAATACTATGTTCTTAAAACAATTGCGACTTTTAGAAAGTTTAAAATTTACATAAACCCCTTCTTCAGGCTTAAAACATAAATATCATAGACATTGAATCCTTGCGAATAAGACCTAATGTGGACGCGTCTATGCCGGACGCGAGGATCAGGGTACGAGTGAATGTGTCTGTGATATTTATGATTTTGATCTTTTAAAAAAAAAAATACGAGCTTTATATTATAATCACATAAGTCATGTGTTGTAAATGCATGTATGTATGAGAGAGAAAGAGAGGGGGGGGGGAGGAGCGGAGGAGAGTGAGTTATTCGGCAGAGAGCAACACTAGCACCGTATAAGAAAGAGCAAGTAAAGATAGGGCGAGAAACGAAGAGTGCTTGCACAGAGTCAGATAGAGAAGTACCTCTGAATGGAGCAAAAGGACAGCTAGCTGCGATAGAGTGAATAGAGTGAACGAGAGAAGATTGATCTTGACGTTTCGATTATTTGTAATTATTTTATATTTTCCTCAACATTCTTAATAAATTTAATAATTCTTTTTAATAAGAGTTTTATCAAAATAATAACGTTTTTTAAGTCTGGAGAGGAACGTATATGTAAATTTTAAACCCTCAAAACATCGCAATTATTTTAATAATATATTAATTATAAAAAATTGTTCATTGATAATCAACAAAGACTAACACCTCCAAGTTTAAGACACCTATCGGAACGATACAATCTACACACGATTACAAATAATTCAAAATAATAATACTACGAAATTGACATTCCAAATATTTGAAAACATGGCTTACTCCTTCTTCAAAAGTCCATCTCGCAGCCACAGCGTTGACGTTCTGTTTATGCATCTTCCTTCTGCTACTAATGATCTTTTCACGAATAGCACGTGTTTCTTCATCCGTAGGTGCAGACTCGCTAGGAGGTAAATCTTCACCAGGCGGTGCATCATCTGAGCTCGCGGCCGTATCCTCTGATTTGAGAATAGCCTTGACTTCAGCGCGTAACGCAAGGAAGTCATCGACGCTCAGAATGCGATTTGGACTGTTTGCTGTGACAAACTCTTGGAAAGTCTCGAAGTGCGACATGTAGCCGAGCGTCGGTGTGTTTAGAAGCCGATCGTAAATGCTCATAACTTTGTTGAAGCGTTTATTCTCGGTTTCCCATTTTATGTAGCTCTCCCACAATCGATCCGATCTGGAATAATCATTTGAAAAAAGTCGTTAATGAAATTTACTCAAAAACTGAAAGGAGGACCCCGACAAGATCAGAATAAGCCTAGAAAACTTACATCATTTACTTAGAGTATATAAAATAAAAAAAAATATTAAATTTAAATAAAAGTTGGTCCCCCTTACTTGATGGGTAATTTAAAAAAAAAAGATCGAATATCGGGTCTTTTTCTATACCTGTCTCTTTCTACTTATAAACATAAGCTTTCGAGTTAGGGGGTTATTTTTATCTTAATTTAAATGCCTTCATGCCCTAAACGATGGTGCAAGTTTCGTATGTCTCCCTTGCAATTTCAATAGATGTCAGTGTCGGGATCTTTCTTTTTTGGTTTTTCTTACATCTGTATTTCATGATTTTTTTAAGAATTATTTTTACAGCTTCTGGTTAGTAAGCATAAACTTTTTGATACATAAAAATTGTAATAATATAATAATATACATATTGACCTGAATTCCAGACCGCAAGCTCGAATGGCTCTTTCGTACTGTTCTCTCATTTTTTCCTCGTCCTTTTCATGTACAGCTTTGCAGTGATTGATGTAATGTAGCCACAAGTCGACACTGAGAGAAATAGCATTCAAACCTTGATCGAAGACCTGCATGAAAATGACAAAAAAACGATTATCGAAATGGAAAGTATTGGTAAACCGATCTCTGCTTCGGTCTAGCAGTGGGCGGATCGGTACGGTTTAATTAGTATAATTGTCATCTTAAAGAAAACCTATAATAATCTTATAGTAATTAATGCTTAAGCGTAAACGGTGTTTAGATTTTTTACTTAATTTCATTACTTTGTTTTGCTTTGTTCATATCATAACGTATCATACTCACGTACTTAACGCGTACTGTAAATAAATAGGCGTAATTAACACAGAGAGATTGCAGAGCATAGTGCATTCACCTTTAAAGTCGGAGGAGAGCTCCGCGATCGAAGTGCCTCCGCGTGTTCTCTTCTATTGCCACTCTCAATAGCTCTTGTTCCCTTCTCTTTCTCTGTTTGTCTCTGTGGCCCGCACGTGTGCCTGTCCCAAGTCTTTGTCTCGTGACTATTTTATTTGCGAGCGACAAGGGCCCATCGCACTTATTTCATTGCAAAGCCCTCGCGCGATACATTCAGTATAAAGGGTTTTAACGGTATTTTTTTTCTTATAAAAGTTGTTTACAATACTTATGTAACTCGAATAACGGAAAGTATATACATACGCTTATACATTGAGTATAATAACAAGAACAACACACACTTAATAATATTAATAATAATAATAGTAGTTGTAGCAGTAATAGTAGTACTAGTAGTAGTAGTAATAATAATATTCACGGCGACGAGCGACAGTAGCTTAATATAAAGAGACAACAAGCTTGAGACCGACTTACGTATTACGTGTATAGCATTGTAATAATAATAGTAATAATGATTAAGTAGTAATAAGTAATAGCATTCTGGTAATAATAAATTATAATGTAATGAGATTTCTAGTTGATAAGTCGCACGAGTAGCTAATCGGTAAACGAGGAGAGTTGCATAGGTGCCGCAAGACGTGCTAGGCTGTTGGAAGGGAAAACCATAATTTACGTGCGTGCACAACACAGTCCACGCGCCTTCCTACCTCGAACTAGTTTTACATTAGATGTTTTGTATATACATACATACACACACATATACATATACACATATACATATATATATATATATATATATA
>UELV01095729.1:0-25982 GCA_900490015.1 Megastigmus stigmatizans | reverse complement strand
CTATATATATATAGTACATATATATATAGTATAGTGCCCACACATTTTAAATACAAATATAATATAATAAAGTTATGCATTTAAAATTTATATTGCTATTAACTTATTAAATTTTTTTTTTTTAAAATGGCTATTGCTTATTAATAGAAAATTTTAAATAAGAAGAAAAACTTAACTGAACCCAAGTATTTAGTAAAATATATTAAATTCTCTGTCAAACTAGTTAAATCGGTAAAATGGTTATTTTGGCACAGAGGCTTCACTAGAGAATCTATCACATTAGGTATTTGAAATAGTAAAATGGTATTATCTTTTTATGATTCTTAATTAATTTAGATTATACAACCTGTTTTTTGACAATAGTTAGTTAAATTTTATCAGCTGTACTTAATATTTATTATAAGTAATTTTACTTTACATACCATTTCTTGTTGTTGAAAATATAAATGTAGCTCAATTTGTAAATTAGAAACTGGTACTCTAGCTGTATTAAGTATTCGATCAATTTGCTTAGAATTAAAGTTTGATAGTCCAATGGCTTTGGTCAATCCATTAACCACTTGTTTCTCCATTTCTGACCATACAGCAACAATATTGGTGCTGCTTTCAATTTTCATTTCACCATTTTCATTTTTTGGATGTAAGTCGTTCCCTTCTTCGACAAATGCAAATGGAGTATGAATCAAATAAAGATCCAAGTAATCTAATTGCAGGTCTTTTAGAGATTTCTTCAAATACTTTTCAACTCCTTCAGGCCTATTTCCAGTTGGTGGTAACTTTACAGTTGACAAAATGAGTAACAATAAATTTACATACTTATCAGAATTACTTAGTATTTTAATGTGTATTAGAATGAGTAGTATTCTAGTTTCTTTTATTTTTACCTACTCCGGTAAAATATTCGTTTTGTGTATATAGAAAATAGTATGTGCGCAAATTTTTAAAGAAATTTTATGTTCTCTTCTAGCATAAAATATATAAAACTAGGTAGACTTATACTATCGAACAAAATTTTTATGCAATTCTGCGCGTAAAGTAATTTTTTTCGTATGTAAAGTGTACAGCTTACATCAGGAGTGCGTTTACGCACAAGTATGCGTAAAATACAAGAGTTACAGTGAGTGCGTAAAGTAACAGTTGTCATGTGCAAAGTTTTACTTTACGCACTCCCTGTACGAGCTGACTTGCATAATTAATGTTGTTCGACACTCGTCCGTAATACTATTGCGCATGTGCGAAAAAGTTCACTTTACGCCCTTGTATTGAAAACTACTATTTACTGTTTTCAACATGATTAGGGACAGAGCATCAGTACTAAGCATTTCTAATTACCGTGACTTTTTAATATATTTTTTCGCTCGAATTCTTGACCTTGAAAATTCTTTTTATGTAAACAATTTAAAAGAAAATCAGAAACCGATATAATACATAATAATTCCTTATACTTGATACATGATTCATTGGTTTTTTATACGTTATATAACTAATAAAATCAGGAAAAGTGGTTCCGTCGTCTACTAGGGCACACAGCTAGTAGCTGACTTCCTTATCCTAGTTTAGTACTTTTCGTATCTAGCGTAAAAGTTTACACCCACGTATACGGTAAGTTATGACTTCGTCGGCCCTCGGGCTTAGCAATCGAACAAGAATGTAGAGTATTATGCCCGATTGCAAACAAGTACGTAAAAATTATTCCACTCAAAATTTATGTATTATTTTATTGATAAAGTGCTAATTAAACTAAAGCTATTATTTTCTATATACTCTGCAGTAATAGGTTTACGTTATTTCTTTTTCAAAACTTCTGTACGTTTTTTGATATGCATATTGCGATAACTGATGTTTGATTAAAAAAATGTTCATAATACTGCATACTACACCGTTAATAAATCATACTGCCTTTTAATTGAAATTATTAATTACTTTAACAAGATTCTCGCAATTTTTCCCAAATTGAAAAAAAAAATTTCACATTTTGTACCGAACGATTTCTATTATATCAAAACGTGTTTTAATAATTGAACATCAAAGACTTACTTTTGTTACTATGAATAGTTCTTCTCTCTTAATTTTTCCAGAATCCATCCATTTTTTCAAAGTTCTTCCAATGACATGTTCATTCAGATAGACTGGAGCTGCATCAATATGTCTATATCCAGCTTCTAAAGCATTGTCAATTGCAGCCTCAAGTTCTTCTTCTGAGGCCTGAAATCATAAATTACATAAATGAAACTGTAATAAAAGATCAAAATAATTATTTTTTTATTCAACATAAAATAAAATTTTAGTTTCAAGGTAAAATATAGTCGTGTCCATATGATTAATTCATTTATCGCTTAGAGGTTAAACACAGACTTTTTGTAGATTTAATGTCTTATTTACCATTTCAGAGAAATACCACAAGGATTATAGAAGTTAATAAGCTCAGGGTGAAATACATTGTATAGTACGATGATATGTTATATGTTTATTGCTACATGAGAAATTTTAAACTTTTATATGTTTTGCCCGTTTTGGCCGAAATAGTCCATTTTTCTTAACTTTTGACGCTGTAACTTTTGATATAAGGATCCTCATCTTTCAAACCACATTACCTGAATTGGTCTATAAGCTGACGTGAAAAAACATGCTATTACTCGAGAAAAGTTCGTGATTTTTTGAAATTTTTTTATAACTCAATGTTTTAAGTCCGGAACAGTTTTTTTTTATATCAGAGCCGTAAAATTCGATTCACAGCCAGTCCGTAAAATAAAAAAGAATTTAAAATGAGACATTTTACGTTAATAAATTGAATATATTGATTACGGAATGTGTGTGAAATCGAATTTTATACCAACTGAAAACCGTACGAAAAATCAGATTTTACGTCTAATATAAAAAAAAAGTTGTGACACGGTTCCTCCGGCTCTCGTACGCGACGATCAACATTCGGGTCGTGAAATTTCATTTTACGGCCTTGTAACCAAATATACCATTTCATATGGTTGTAATACTAATAGAACATGACAATAAACACTTCAAATATAGGAAATAGTGCCAAATATCTATAACACCTGCCATTTTGACTTTTTGTTGAATACGATTTGACGAAAAATCTTTCCATAAACCCATCTAATCAGTATAATGCTTATTTTTTAAACTTTACTTTAGTTTTTTAGTTGACTGTGCGATTTTTCAACCGATATATCACAGTTTAAAGAAAAACTGAAATAGAAAAATTCCAACGAGGTTTTAAAGCATAGACATTTAATATGCTACACTCTATAACAGTACTGCAGCTATTTAGAAAAAACTTGTTCAAGGTTATAAAATATCAAAATTTTGAAAAAAAATCCAAAGAAATGATCCCCTTTATTTAAAAAATTAAGCTATAACGTTTTTAACTCGACCATTATTATGATGAGACTTTAGCTTATCGTAAATACTATATAGGTACCTAGAATTTTTTCTGTTTACATCAAAAGTTGTAACTTTTTACAGAAATATGTGTGAATATTTTTCGGCGTTGCAGCGCGTTGTAACGATTGAAAAGAAAATACGGCCATTTAAGATGAAATAATTTAATTACAAAGTTATTTAATGATTTAATTACAATTTCTGTGTATTTTGGCACAAAGATAGCTAATTATGATTTTGTTATTTTAATACCTAAAATATACCATCAATATACATTAGTGTCGGTTCATTTAATTATTTTGGCTAACGAGCTTGTCATCGTAATTGGAATTTCATATAATAACAACAACGTACTCTTGTTAACAGAAATCAAAGAAAAAAATGCAAAGATATTTGAATACCTTTCTGAAGATATTAATATATCACACATTTGAAAAATATAGAAACATATGAGTTTATCTACAAACTGCGGCATTCCAAAATAAATTTATTATGTCACTCTCCGTTACAATCATATAGAAAGAACCATATCATTTTTAGGGCGTGAATAGTACATATTTACTTTTAAAATTTATATAATTAAGAATTTTGTTTGATAAAAATTAATTATAATAACAATTTTTTTCAATTGATTTTATAAGGTATCTGTTTGTATTATGATATGTATGCATATAGTGTACATAATTGTGTAAAGATAAATCAAAACAAGAATCTATGCGCAAAAAAATATGTGTCACGTATTAGCTGACACGCACTGTGCTTCCCTATAAGTTATCGACTGAATTTGCTACAATTATTTCAATAACTCACATTCTGAAAGAATATTTTCGCAAAAGCTACTTTAAAATCTATTATAATAGAGTAAATTATTATCGCTATCAATATTAACCAAAAGGACGTAAATTATTTTACTTGTGACTGATACTTCAACACTTGGAAATTAATTTTTACTAAACTGATTAATCTTGTTTGTTATTTATATTAATTTCCCAGTCCTTGTTTTTGCATGAAACATTGCATTTATTTTAATGTGACGGTGACCTTCTTTTAGTCCTTTTCAGATCTGTATCATAATTTCAGTATTGACCCTCAGTGATCAATTAAACAATAGCTATACATTTTTTGTTCGATCCATGCTGACTCGTGAGCTAATATAGCACACAACTATAGCTTTGTAAATACTCGTACATATTTAAAATAAAGTTTATACAATATTAATTCTGTAGTACTTACTACTCAAGAGATACGTATTTTAGAACTCAAAGCTACCACGATCTACTTATTCGAATGACAATATATTATTCATGATAAACGTGTTATCCACAGTCATTTCGCGGAGAAAGCTTGGAAAAAGACAAGGTCAATGTTCAAAATACACTCTCTAAAGTAGAAAACGTGATAATGCAACTACTGCTCGAAAATCACTGTATAATGCACGTATGCAATTATATAGTATCTATAGTCATAGACTTTTTTTACATTATGGGCATTACATATATACTATAACTAAGAATAATTTTGTTATTAGTTAAACTTTGTAATTACATGCGATAAATTTTTTAAATTAATTTACTTCGAATGATTTTGATTTGTTTTAAAGATTGTTAGAGATTGTTTATGGGCGTAGCACAATATTATATAAGGGGTGTCTGAATTGCTAGTGCTTTAAGTATATTTAAAGTAGAAAAAGAATAGATTTTCACTGACAATTTGTAAAATATTGATTTTAGGATAAAGGCAAATAACTGGTGAAAGAAATAAATAGAATATGTGTTTTTAATGTATAACAAAATATCGATCTCTTTCAAAGCAACCGTATATACTTAGGGAAACATCTGATTAGATAAAAATACTCTATGTTCAACACCTTCAGAAGAATTTATTTATCACAAGTGTCAAATGTGAACAGAGCGTGACAAAACAAAACTTTCTTCTTGTCTTATAAGTAATACTTTTTTCTAGTTGAGCAATTATTTATTTCAAGATAGTAGCTGGAAACTATTTATAAAATATTTAAATTAGTTTAAAAAGTCCATTTGTAAACCTTGTATCAAGGTTGAAGAATATCTAAAAAGGAATAAGACTACGAATTGAGTAGCCACCGTACTTTATATGAATAAAAACGTGGTTTTTTGCATGTCTACCACTTGACGTCCGCGCGGTTCATTTTTTTAAATTAATTTTTAATTATTTTATTTTCCAAGCTCGATGCGCCGAGCGACTTTTGTCTCTGAACTTCGCAAAACAAAACTGAATCGGAGCGGCGGCTAATCGGAGTCCTTTGAGCTCCACTGCCGCGACTTTCCCACTCCACAGGGGAACTGTTAAAAAAGCACGAGCGTCCGGCGAGCGAGTTTGTGATTCCTGAACTCAACGTATTGAGACACACTCCGCGACGCGTGAACTCCGGGGTTCTCCACGCCGCGTATACCTCGCAACCTCACGAGTGCCGCAAGTATAAGGTTCCTGCTCTCGCCCCTAGCGCTCTTCGCTAAAAGGCAAAAAGAGCCCCACTTCCTCGCTCTAGGCGAGTAACTCGCCATTGGCGCAACTTGGTTACAATTTGTTTAAACAAATTTTTTTTAAATAAATTAGTAAAAGTGATTTTTTTGATCCGAAAAAAATATTTTTAGATTCATTCGACCATTCTGAACAAAAAAGGTCCTTAGTCGTTTTGTCGTAGGATGCGTTGTTTTTGAGTAAAAAATTCCCAAAGTTTAAAAAAATGCGATTTTTCCGGTTTTTGGAGCCATGTATAGGTATGAAAAAAAAACTTTTTTGTTTAGTTCACCATGGAAACATAAACTTTGAACCTTCCTCTGTAACTTTCTCCCAAGCAAATTTTAAAAAACTGAGTGGCAACATGTTATTTTGCAATAAACAATAAACTCTCTCCAACGCGAGCGCAATAGCGACAGTATATCTATATATATATATATACTTCACTGCACAGGCTTATAATACGCTCGCGCGCGCTATATGTTTATTCCAAAATAACATGTTGCCACTCATTTTTTAAAAAATTTGCTTTACAAGAAGTTGTAGAGGAAGGTTCAAAGTTTATGTTTCCATGGTGAACTAAACAAAAAAGTTTTTTTTTCATACCTATACATGACAACGACTAAGAATCTTTTTTGTTCAGAATGGTCCAATGAATCTAAAAATATTTTTTTCGGATCAAAAAAATCACTTTTACTGATTTATTTAAAAAAAATTTTGTTTAAACAAATTGTAACCAAGTTGCGCGATGGCAACATGATAATTATGAAAAAATTTTCCAGTAGAATTCATCTTCCACGGGTCCGCCAATTTTGCCCGGTCTATTATTTTCTCATTCCAAAGACTCGAAAGTGCTCTATTGATTAATTTAGTAAGATTGATTGAAGTTTTATTTGTTTTCTATCTCCTATATCCCCTCTCCCTGAGTTAGCTACTAACGGCACACTCAAGTGTTTTATGGTATTAAACGTTGTGAATTATCTGTTTTCTCTCAAGTTCGGCATGTGCTTGTAAACAAAGAAAATTTTATTTTGTATTGAATACTTGACAACCTGAAAGAAATCATTACTGTGTTAGTACTAGAAGTTGTTTAAAAAATAATTGCTCAACTACTATAAGTAAGTATAATGTATGTCTTAGTGATATAATATTCAGTGAATGTGCATTCGTTGGCATTGTGAACGAAATCTTTTTCCTTTGCAAGGCCATAAATCAGAGAGCGCCGATCAAACCTATGATCTTAAAATAGTTTTATGTACCAAGCGGTTGGTTGCACAGAAAACCTTTTAATTTGATATATTAATATTATTAATAAAGAAACTTTCCTGATGGATCGTAATATTTTACAGCCAAGGTCTTTCGTTATATTTATTTAATTTATCGACAACTTAAGACAATTGCAGCTATATGAACCTATAAATATACAAATGAACAGAAAGGTCGGAGTAATAGTTATGCACACGCGATGTACTCGAACACTTTTTTACTATAGTTTTGGTGTCATTTCGCACATAATCAATTGAAGCAAAGAAATATACTTATAGCTATACGTATTTCGGTATTTTTAAAATTTCTTTTTACTATAGCCATTGATAATAAAAATTACGTATATAAACATTGGGAATATATAAATATCAGGCTTGACTGGCTTTACGTTGACTAATGAATCATCTAATTCTAAAACTAACAAAACTGCTTTAATATTATTCTGAAAATTAAAAGCATTAAACTAATTAAACTAATTATAAGTAGTGTGACTAAAGTATGAATAAGCAGTTTTTTCTCGCACATCATAATGTGACACTTGAGCGCGGCATCTGAGATCCGCAGGTTTGTAACACTTGTTAGTAATAGTTTACCTTCTAAAATCACAAAAATAAGAATTTCCCCAAAAGCAATTCATCTCTTAACACTAAAAATCCGGAAAAGAAAGTCACTCACCTGCCAAGTTCCAAATCCTACGATGGGCATACGCTGACCCGTAGGCAGTGCTACGCTCGTTGGTGCGCTCATTTTTCGGCTGCACAAACTTTCGCCGCTAACTCGAGAGGAAAAGTTAAAATTAAGAAAGCCCAAGTCCGTACTCCTCGAGCGTCTCTCGCGGAATGTCCAGTCACTGTCCAGAGTCGTACTCTAAAATCGTGAGAGATAAAAAGCGCGCTGCAGGAACGGCGTGTGCCGCTATTTCAGCTTCCCTCCCATAATACCAGTGACTCGCATGACGAACGAATCGGCCCCTTCCATCATTCTGTGTCTTCCTTGCATCGTATATAGGACTTTCACCCATCCCATATACACAAAGTATATCTATAGAGAATCCGTTAAAACTGTACATTAGTTATGCACTATACTGCGGCAGGGCTTGTACGTTTATTTTTTTTCTTTTTTTTTCTTTTTCCCTGTGGAACTGCGACAATTTTACCGAGCGCGAGCAATTATGTCGGCGTCCTACTGCAGTGGCGGCGTATTGTTCTATGGAAGCGACAACAATCGCGGCACGATCGCTCTTTCAAGGCCACTCGGCGCTTTTAACGATTATCTGGAAAATTGTATAACATTAATGATTCAGGCTTGCCTGGCAGGAGTTCCTCTTATTTTTAGTTATTTATTCGGCAAAGGTCTGTGGACATTGAACATATAACATTTTGTGTACGCGATTACGATTACCAGTAAGACGAATTTTTTTAATAAAAGTCACGCTCGTGCCGACAGTTAATCCACCTTTTTACAAAACTAGCTTTTTTTTTAAGTGGTATTGGAAACTTCCAACAGTTTGAATAGGTTCAGGAAGGTCATGATTGACAATACTATTAAATAATTATTCCAAATTTTTAAATGTCAACTTATGAGTTTAAGTCGCATAAAGATTTAAAGCTTTGATTTCTTAAAATCACTTAAAAGTAATTTAACTGTAGTCAAGTATCTTTTTAGCGTTAAGCGTACAATAATCAAATCAAATCCAGAAAATAGGTAAGTTTCAGTGATTAATGTACATGTATCTATGCACACGTGTACATGCAAATTGCAATTATTATTGAAAATCGCCAATTCCTACAATTTACGTGCAAAAAAGTATCTGTTCTATTCCCGCGTTAACTTTTTTCCTTGTGTCTCAATTGTCGACTCGGTGTAAAGATTCTAACACAATTTTTTAGTTTTGGAAAAGATTCTATCTCAACTTTTCAGTTTGGAAAAGGTTTCATCACAAATTTTCTGATCAAAAAGATTCTATTTTGTGAACTCATTTTTTTTTTCCAAAACTGAAAAGATGAGACAGAACCTTTTTCCGATATCTTTTTCCTCAATACATGATTAATTTCCTTTGACTCAAAGATGTTTAAATAGATAAAATATCTTTTGGTCATCGAATGCATAAGCGTCTCGACGACGTATCTGATTATTGAATAATGTAATAGTTAAGCTTTATGCAGGTAATTCATTTTACGTAACGGAGACGAGAAAAATTTATAGCCAACTTACTTTCAAATAATTCATCATTTAAGAGTAAAATTAAGTATTTTCTCACGAGTGATAAATGGATAAAGAATAACTTATTTATTTATTATAATAACGTATGTACCTATAGAATTTCAAAAAGATCTATAATACCAATTATTCGGCAAAAGCTAAAAAACATTCTTAAAATTAAAATAATATTTTTAATAAAATGGTGGTGTCATTAATTACAGGTACAGGATACACGGAAGAAGAATGGCAACAAGATAATTTTAGCTTATTTCAATAAAAATGTATACTTGCATACATTGCGGTGCTAGCATAGACGAGCTCTTTCGTCGATACAGTCCCAGTGTACTTAAAGTTTTAAAATGCGTAAGTGACACGACCTAAATAAATATTATTGCGCGTTCTATTTCAAAACACTCGTTAAGGAGAAACATCCTTTATTAAAATTTTGGAAGCAAACCGATTCAAATAGCTAATTACTTTTTTGTTCTCCTCAATTTTGGAAGCAAACGGATTGAGTACAGAATCAATCGGATTGCTCTAAATTAGGATGGATTGGTACACAATTTTTTAAATAGGGATTTCATGCTTGTAAACAATCTTTCAATTTTATAAAACGATATTGAAAGATATTGCATTTTCTTCAATTAAATAAGAATCAAAGCTACCGCATGTAGATATATGCAAGATCTGACGCCACACCATGATGTTCAATTATATTAGCATGCAAATATATGCAGAGTAGAAGCATTTAAAACGCCTAGAACCATTAGAATTTATTACTTCTGAAAAAATGAAAAAATAAAACCAAATATTATTTCCCACTCCTCTATTAGGTGCATTTAAAAAAAAGGAATCATCTGTATTATTCATGCAAATTTAAAATGAGAATATGAATTTTTAAAATACTAGATGTTATACAAGGATATTAGAATTCCTTTGTCCTACGGTCTAGTTGTATACTTTATTTTTTGACATACTCTGGGTACATAGAATGACAGTGTAACGCACACTTCATTGGTAAAATTTAAATTAACTGTAAAAAATATGCAGAAAAATCTTTAACATGCCGGGCGTAAAATTCAATTTTTTATCACTGTTTTTTGATTGCAAAACACTGCAGATTCGCGCTTTTTTTTCTAAACGAGCCCAAAACCTGTTTCTGAATATTTTCAGAAACAACAACTCATACTTATATAATTTTGAGGTATTTTTACGCTTTCTTTCCACTAGTTGAGAAAGTAGTGATTTCCCATCTCTTTAAGAATGGCAGTCATTTTATCGGTTTTACATAGTTACAATCAAATTATATTATTTTAAATGTAACCATCAACTTTTTAACAATTACTTGATTAATTAAGATACTTTGATTGCAGAATTTACTTCAGTTGTTGTCACAATTGCAAAGACCAACTCGAAATAAATAAATGCTTCTTCTTATGAGTATTTCCAATCAAATTAACTTTAAATAGTCTAGCAGCCAGATAGGATACCATGGCCAATCAAAGTGCCACGGCTCTGACCAAGTTATTATGAAGTACTTTGACCTTCTGAATCCAAAAATCTTGGTCGGAATGTCTGAAAGTGGTCCATTTAATCGTTATTAACAAATTAAATATTTAAATGGATGCAAAAACTTTATTATTATAGATGGTTGAATTTTTAATGCGTCAAAATATGCAGTTTTTCATAAAAAAACATTTCCTTTTTTGAAATTTTTAAAAAGATTTAATGTAATCAAAGTTATTGCAAATTTAGTGCAAATACGTAATACTGACTGAAATTAGTTAACATCTCGAAACCGTTAGATATATATGTATGTACAAGTATAGGACAGTACTTAGGTATTTTTTATTTGTAGTATAGATAGAGTGTCCTAGAATCTTTTTTCTGCAGCGTTAGGTATATACCGCAAATTCTAAATGCAGTATTACTGAGGTATTATCTGTAGTTGTACAAAATGATACATTTGCATAATCTATTTTGCCATAATTCTTTTGTAAAGTTATAACAACTACAGTATGTCTTGTAATTCGTTTAGTTATTTGAAATTTACATTTATTTTTCCGTGACGAATCAAAAGTATACAGTTTACAATATTAGTTTAGTTCAGTTGAATTAGATTAATTATCGATCAAACAATGAATCACTTTATAGCGAACGTAGTAGAAAACCGAATAAAATTAAAAATCGTTGCTTGAACGAAGAATGGCGGAGTAAAGCGTTGCGATCGTTGCAGGAGAGCTGCGGCAACCTCGCAGACAAATACATCGAGTACGACCCGGCTATAGTCCTGGTGGATCTCGTTCTACTAGAAAAGCCAGCTTACCGTCACCTCCTCTACAACAGCGACTTCAACTCCTACTGGAAACTGATGGTCGTGTTGATTCTGGGCGAGTCGTATCGCAAGTGGACGAGCTACAGCGAGGAGTCCCAAAAGATCGGTCTACCCCCGGCGGATCCGATTTTCCAGCTGTTCGACCAGACCAGCCGAATCCTCGCCTTCCAGGGCGAACGAAACTTTTACTTTCTGCTCTGCCACACCGCCTTGTCCCTCGCTGCCTTCGTCTGCGCCGTCCTCCTCGTCACCGAGGCCAGGTGGATTCTGCTCGGCAAGAGGCCACACAGGTACAGGCCTCAGGATCTGGTGCGAGCTCTGGTCATCGGTGGCTGCGCCAAGCTCCTCGGATTGCTGGGCATCGTTTGGAGGCATGTCGTGCCCGGGCCCCATCACGTGCTCATTTACGGCTACACTGTGCTCTGCCTCCTGACAGCTTATTCAGGTATCAAGGACTATCCTCTTTGTCTACCTATTATATAAGCCTATATAGCTATTTATTGCTTTATTTCATTATCGAGTACTCAGTTTTTGAAATTATGTCCTGGTTGCAAAAATCATTTTCAGGCGTCAAAGACTCAATAATGGTTGCACCTGCTTTGAGAGTTAACTTTCCAATTTCGTCCTTAAGAAATTCACTAATTTACTGGAAATTTTAGAAAATAATGCAGAAAAATCCTTGCATAATAAATGCAAAATCATTTGGCTTATTGGGTATTTTTTTTTTCATTGTTATACTCAAATTAGAATTGCAATTTTGTATCAGGAGATTAGGTGTAAGTAATGAACCATAACGTAAGATTTCAATCCATATATTTTACAGTGATAGTGTTAAATTACATAGCTTTATATAAATCTGTTAATGCAAAAATAATATACAAAAAACATAAATTTAGATTCACGGTTAATGTAAAATATACATTTCAATATTTCTTAAAATAACAAGTTGCAATAATTTATACGCAAAGATTCTTTCATGCTTCATTTGTTGAATTTATATGCATATAATATTAAATCTGCATAAATATTTACTCTAAAATAAAATTATTATATAAATAAATATATTTGCTATAGTTAATTATCAAATACATATTGTACAACTCTACCTTTGATTTATGTCTTATTGTTAAGAAAGTAACACAATTCTCAGCTTTGTACCATAATAACAAATTCATTAAACTTAAATTCTGAGACTTTAAGATTTATATATTAATATTAAGTTAGTATATCGAAAAATCTTGATAACCATACTAGGACAATAATTCTAATGTTTTTTCACAAACTCATATAAGGAAAGCATAATAATATAAAAATAGCACAGCTCTTAAAATTAATATATTCTTAAACTATTAGATAAAAATAATTTTACTTCTCTAAAAAAATCTTTCTTCTCTAATTATAAAAGTAATTTTAAAATCTGCTAATTATTGTTGACTAAAACTTTAGTTTATTTTTAATTATACAGCTTATATTTGTTATGCTTCAAAAATAATTTGGCATAAATTTATTGTCCCTTAAATAAATGTATGTTGTAGTTGGTCATACTAGAAATATTAATTTATTTTGTAATATATTTTTTATTTTAATTGTTAGCTTTTAGTATTGTATTTATCAATTACTACAAAATAAGAATTCAAAAATGTACAACATTTTTTTGAATATTAATTCTTTGATTTACTTTTCAACTGTGAAATGCGTATATATTTAACAAAAAATTCATGTATTTTTATTTGGTTTCTTATCACCACACATATTTTTTTACTAACTATAAATACCAATGGCACGTAATACATAAATAACATTTATCTACACAATTTTAGCATAGTTAGTCACCATAACATTACAAAATAAATTTTGATTTATTTTGTAATGCTTCCACAAGATATATTTAATTTACCAACCACTCCATTGCTTATTTTACTTCTCATTCAAATTTAAATAAAAAACTGATCATTGCCCTCATAAAAATATTTTAATGATTGTATTCTATAATGTGAAATGTAAAACACTCATCAGTTACTTAAACTAACTCTCTCTTTCAGTTGTCTGTGAAAGTGGAAGAACTGGTTCTTTGATCGGACTGGCTGGTGGACTTTTGGCTCATAACTATGTTTACAATATAATACCTGGATTGTTTTTATCGGCCGCCAACATGACCTTGATGCAAAGCTAAGGTCATTGATTGACGTCGATCATGAAGCACTTCTCAAGCATCTTTAACGGGCAAAATACTCCAGCCTAATACAAGCCTGTCGAAACCACAGGAGAACAGATTGCATGTACTGCTGTTGTCTTCAGCCCATGCTACTGAACAAACCATTCGACGGTGACCCTGTATAATATTTAAATTGTATCAATCTTTAAATTATATTTTTATTACTTACATAGTAAATGTAAAGTTTATATTTTTAAATAAAATTTATATTTTCTTTGAAATTGTACTTTTCAAGGGTAATTGTAACAATAATGGTGGAAAACGGACAAGTATTAAATTGTATATACTTTATATAATTTTTTTATGTGAAAGAAATTTAACCTTATATTTTTGTTATAAAAAAATTTTTCCTGATTATTTCATACTTTATTAAATTTAGAAATAAATTATATAATTATATCAAAATATTAGAGTATTACTATAACTTATCTTTGTGTCCAAGTTTGAATTTCTTAAATTGAATTAAAAAATTCAAGAATTTATAAAATATTTTGTCATAGCTCAAATATTCATTTATAAAATGAAAGTTTGAATTGGGGATTAAAAATCAACAAATTTTAATTAATTACCTGTCTACTAGTTCTTGGTAACCTTGCTAATCGCTGTCCACTTAGGTCAAACAAACGAATCTGTCTATTATCATGAGGAATAGCTACTATTCCTGTGCTTGAAACAGCCAATCTATTTGCTGAACTATCCCCACGTATAGTAGCCAATGGACTTCGAATATTGCGTAGTTCCCAGACTTTAATACTTCTGTCATCTGATGCCGATACTATTTTATCTTCTCTTGTAAATACTGCTGAAGTTACACTTCTGAAAGTAATAATAATAATAGTAATGTAAATAAAAGATTTTTACATAAAAAAAATGAATTTATATTTATTTAATCCTTACTCTGTATGACCTTGAAATACTGATACAGAATGTATGGGTTCCCTAAAATCCCATAAGCGAAAAGTACTATCACGACTAGAAGTAACACACAATCGTTGGGCATGATGTGTTGACACATGAGTCAACTCTTGATCATGTCCACAAAGAGTATGAATAATTTCTCCAGATTCTGCGTCATATAAATTAGCAGTTCTATCCCAAGAAGCAGTTACTATTTGTTCAGCACCAAATAACCAATCTGCTGCCATGACAACACCAGTGTGTCCAACTAACTCTTTAATAGGAGTTCTCAGTGTAGGAGCTGATTCTTCTTCTGAAGCTGTACAGTTATCTCCACCTATTCCACCAACCCCACGATCTCCTCCCATATTTGACAAATCTTCCAAAGATGGACGTTTTGGTAAATCCCAATTTACAGCAGCTTGCCATACATGTGCAGAGCAATCACCACTAGCAGTTAGTGCTAAGTCTCTTGTGGGATGAAAACGGACAGAATTCACAGATCCACTGTGTCCTGTATATTGCAGCAAACATCGACAGCTATCCATTGCCCAAACTCGAGCTGTATGATCAGCTGATGCTGTAGCAATAATTGGTTCGCCAGATCTACCTACAGAAACTTCCCAGACACCATCCCTATGTCCTCTGTATTCTCTCTGCATGCTACAAGTCATGGTAGGGTTCTTAAAACTTGAAACTATTTTACTGGTTTGAGCTTTTAATTTGTGTGAGGCTTTCACTTTATGCGCAGAACTTCCACCAATAGCTAAAGAATTAAAAAATTATAATTTTTTTATTATTGAAGAAAAGTTATTGATTTATCTATTGCTATAAAATAGGTATAAAAATGATTTGTTAAAAGAGTTATTATTAAACTTAATACCACATAAAATATAAAATTTGTTTATTTTTAGTGGTATTAAATATCAATGTACTTGAAAAGAAAGTTCTTAAACATGAACTTACATTTTTGTTTAGAAAGATTTTTGCTATCAGTATAGTCCGGGAAATCTCCAGGAGGTAAGCTGCGCTCTCCTGATCCATAACATTCCCTTTCCAGTCTTTCATTCAATGCTTCAATCTTCTCTTGCACTGCGTAAAGAAAACAAATTAAATTGTAAAGGAAAGCATTATTAAAAAAATAATATTAGAAATTATAAGCATACAGCCTGTATTTTCTGCACAAAGCATTTCAAATTCTTTTTCAATTTGTTGAAAAAGGTCTAATAACTTTGATCGAAGTACTGGAGGTACTGGACTGTCTTCGATATCTGAGCGAAAGCTGACACAATGTACAGCAGTTGGTTGGAGAGGAGTTGAGCTGCTTTGTTGAGATTGTAATTCTGTATCAGTGCTACTTTGTACACGAGGAATTGATATTCTCTTGACTTTTCCACTGGACTTATTGCCTGTGGTGACTGGTGGTTCTCCAGGCATGATTTTCTATCTAATGGTGATTCTTTTAATGAAAATACTAAAAAGTCTTTGAGTGCTTTTTCGCGACATAAATCGCCTTGTTGGTATGAAAATACTTAATTTAAATAACCAAGGAAATCGATGTTAATATGTTTTCTATGTCCACATCGTAGATATTAGCTATCTGTCAAAATCGTTTACTGAAATGTTACTAAATTCCTATAGGTATTAGGTATGTGAAATTTCTTTTTAGCTGCATTATATAGCAGGTGAAACGTAGACGTCATTGCTTTCAAACACGTAACGAAAAAATTTCTAGGAAAACTTGTAGATAAACGTGAAAAATGAAAAATAATTTAAATAAATATTTAATGAATAAATAATTTAAATGGATTATGATTTATTTAAAAAATATGTTCGATGTATTTTTATTTTAAAGTTTATGCGATGGTTACTTTTCACTTATGTATTTAAAAATTTATATACTTATAATATGTTACTTGCCATTTTGAACTATTACTATTTGAAAATTTCAAATAGAGATATTTATATAAGTATTAAAAATACTCACTTACCTATTAAGTACAGATTAATTACAAATTATTTTTCATAAATTTATTTTCAAGATGTTCTGGTAACATTTAGATGAAATGTTTTGGTAAAACTGACCATCACATCGACTCAGTTTTCACTTTTCAGGAACTAATATCGTATTCGAGTCGTCTGATTCGTCAGCCGTCGCTTCCCGGACTTCATATAGGTATAGGATACCTGCAATAGCTCGCGATTATGCCGCGATGAAGACGACGGCAGAGACACAGCAGACGACTTGGCAGTTCACGCAGTTGATGGCAGAAATTGGATTTTCGGCGACGGCCAGAGGGGTGGCGCGCGAGGGGAAAATTATCAACATGTTTTTCCCTCTCAAACGTATTCTTTATCGTGACTATTTATTACGAAATTAATACATGGCCTTCTTACATACTTGTGGCTATAGTCAGTAACGTTTAATTGCTCCAAATACTGATTGCTCTCTATATCACTTTTGCGTGGCTCATAATGTCTACGCTTGCAGGTTAAGCTATCGCTTTTTGTTCATACATTTTCGCGAACTTTTCGCATTCGAACGTAGTTATTAATGTCTTACTTCACGTTGGAAAACGGTCTACTCACTTTTAATTAGCAAACTAGCTTTTTAAGTTAATATGAAGGCAAGAAAGTTATTTGCTGCTCTTGGAGCAGGCTTAATTTTAGCCTGCTGTGCTATGATTTACTTGATGCTCGATGTCACTCTTTTTCCACAGAGTCGTGGTTCAAAATCTAATGTAAAGGATGTAAGTAATTTTCCTCTTTTGAAGCAGATTTTAGAATTTTAATTGCTTTAAATTTATAAGTGTTTCTGTTTAAATTCAAAATTTATACAAGATTCTGTTTTAATTAGATTATGCTTTTTTTTTTAGAATCAATGGCTTCATTTTGAAAGTAGATTAGCAAAACTTGAAGAGGATTTAAATCGCCACCATAGAGCTATGAATGCTTTACAGGCTGCTGCTAAAATGAAAATTGAAACATCTCTAGATGATAAGCATTATAATTCTTTGGTAGATTTAAGAGCAGAAAAACCTGCTGTGTGTACTTTGAATTTTAGACAGATTCCTGAAGTTGATATTCAAATGCTTGGCGTTTACAAGCAGTTAAAATTTGACAATCCAGATGGTGGGGTTTGGAAACAAGGCTGGAACATTAAGTATGATGAGAAACAATGGCATCCAAACAGAAAATTAAAAGTTTTTGTTGTACCACATTCCCATAATGATCCTGGTTGGTTGAATACTTTCGAAAAATATTATGCATATAGGACTCAAGGAATATTAAATAATATGGTAACCAAATTATCTGAGGATAGAAGAAGAAAATTTATTTGGGCAGAAATATCCTTCTTTAAACTTTGGTGGGATGATCAATCTCAATCTACTCGTGATGTAGTAAAGAGATTAGTACATGATGGGCAGTTAGAAATAGTTGCTGGAGGCTATGTTATGCCTGATGAATCTGTATCACATTGGATGGCCCAACTTACTCAGTTAACAGAAGGTCATCAATGGTATGTTTAAAGTTTAATAAAATTTAATTTTTTCATTCTTTTATAAGTAAATTTTTAATTTTTAAGATTATGCATTAATAACTATGAATTAACTTCTTTGCTTTTAACAATTTCATTTAAAAAGAAAAAATGTCAAAAATATTTTATTTTATTTTATTCAATTTAGTAGTTAGCATAGGAGTTACCCCTTTTACAAAAATAATAATTATCGCAGGTACAGTTAATAATATTTCGACATTTTTATTTTGTAATAAATTGATAAGACTTATTCAATCATCAAAGAACAACAATTTTGAATATTATATCATAGATTTATTACGAAGTTTAGAAGGTCTAGTAACCTTTATTTTCAGGCTTTGGAGTTATAATCTAATCACAGATTTTATTTTTTTGTATGGCACCTATACACTAATGCTGATTCGTTAGCTGATAGATCAATATCAGACTGATTCCAGCACAATATATTATTTTAATTTTAATAATAGTATAAATAGTAATCTTAAGTATTAAAGAGAATATATAATATGTAGTAACATTTCCTGTTCCAGGTTAAAAACCAATTTGGATTATGTACCTAATACTGGTTGGGCTATTGATCCTTTTGGACTTTCTCCAACTATGCCATACCTTTTAAAAGGTGCAGGTTTGGAAAACATTGTCATTCAAAGGGTTCATTATTCAGTGAAAAAGAAACTGGCTCAAGATAAAAACCTGGAATTCCGCTGGCGTCAATTGTGGGATAACGAGGGCTTTACGGAAATTTTCACCCATATGATGCCTTTTTACAGCTACGATATTCCTCATACATGTGGACCGGATCCAAGGATTTGCTGTCAATTTGACTTTTTTCGACTACCTATTTTCGGATCCACCTGTCCTTGGAAAATACCACCTAAAGCTATCACTAAGGTTAATGTAGGAGAGAGAGCTGCCATACTTTTAGACCAATATCGTAAAAAAGCTCAGCTTTTTAAATCAACTGTGGTTTTGGTACCATTAGGAGATGATTTTCGTTATTCACATGCGACAGAATGGGATGCACAGTTTACTAATTATCAGAAGTTGTTTGACTATATGAACAATGATCGACAGATGAACGTGCAGATTCAATTTGGTACCTTAAGTGATTATTTTGAGGCTTTGAGAAGTCAAAAGAGCACTGATGATTATCCCAGCTTGAGCGGAGATTTTTTCACTTACTCTGATCGGGAAGATCATTATTGGAGTGGGTATTACACTTCAAGACCTTTCCACAAAAGACTTGACCGAGTACTTTTGGGGGCTTTGCGGAGCTCCGAACTTCTGAGTACAATTGCGTGGATGAAAGGCAATGATCATCTGATAGAAGATAAAATGGCCAGTCGTTTAGACGTTGCAAGACGGTGGCATTCCATATTTCAACATCACGACGGTGTAACTGGAACAGCTAGAGATCATGTTGTAACCGATTATGCTAAAAAAATGTTAGTGGCCTTGAATAATTCAGCTCACATTCTTCAACAATCAGTTGTACACTTGTTGAAGAGTCCACAAAAAGCAGTTATTGATTTGGAAGCGATTTATTTATCTTTGGATGAAACAAGGTATATTTAGTGATAGGATTAATTTATTTCTTGAAATCGGCTGAATTCTAAAATAATATAACAAATAATGTAATAACATTATCGTAACAAAATTTTTCATAAAAATTTGGCTATTTTTTGAGTGCGCCTAACTCCGTCAATTTTCATCATATCAACACGATTTTTTTTTTCATTTTGTACGTAATTATCTGTATAATACCTCATACCATATCCTGATAAAGCCTTTGCATTTTTTTTATAAAAAATTTCATGTTTTGGTTCACTACCTGGATCGCCCGATGACTATCGATATTCGGTAAAAACGCACAAATTACTTCAAAATGGCATACTTAACTTTGTTAAAAAAAAATCGTAGACTCGATTTTCTTTCAAATTGATTGTTGAAAGTACTTTAAGATGGTCTATGTGCTATTTACGAAAAAAGCGGGACGATCCAGGTAATTTATAAAAAAAAATGCGTGTTTTTTATTTACATCAACTCGCATCTAATTTGCATGAAATTTTTCTCAAAGTACAGATAATTAACTAAAAAATGGGAAAAAATTTGTCTTGATCTAATGAAAATTGACGGAGTTATGTGCATTCGAAAAATGCCAAAGTTTTGATGGTAAATTTGTTGCGTATTTATTCACTGACGTGTAATTAATATACTTGAAGGCGATTTGTTATACATTTTTAATTCAGTTTTCAATAACATTACATTTTTACGTTTTTAGATCGTATCATACAAGACCAGGTGATAAATACGTGATTTCTATTAGTGGCGATAATACATCAAGAAAAATTATATTCTATAACTCGCTTCCGAGATCTAGAACGAAAGTAGCTAGTATTTATGTATCCACTCCATTTGTACGAGTCACGGACAAGACGGGTCGGCCGATGCAGTGTCAAATCTCACCAGTTTGGGTTAGTCCCGCAGCTATTTCTGCAGCAAGATACGAATTATCTTTTCTAGTCAATGTACCTGCTTTTGGTTTAACTACATATATAGTTCATGCTTTACATGGCACAGTTTTGCCAGAGTAAGTATTTTATAATTATTTTCATAAAAAAGTTGATATAATTCCGTTATCAACCGTTTATGAATTCGTTTCTATAACGTTTGTATCAATTTGACGTTAAATTATTTTTGCAGAGAAGTACACCTGGCAAACGTAGTGGTTTACAATACGATTATTCCGCTCTCTGATGTACCTGGTTTTAGTAATATTCAGACATATCCTTCTATGCAGGAATTTTCCATAAGCCAACGACCAGAATTGTCCGCAGCTTTTGGAAAGACAGGATTGTTAAAAGCTGTACGAGTGAATAATACCACTTTTCCGGTGCACTTGGAATTTGTCAAGTACGGCACTCGAGGCTCCGGTCAAGACAAAAGTGGAGCCTACTTATTTTTACCCGATAAACCCCAACCCGATCCAGTATTAGTTGGCAATAATAAAATAGTTCATTTAGTCACAGGGCCTATTTTATCAAGAGTCTTTACAGACCTTCCCTACGTTAAACATATATGCACTCTTTATAATTCTACGGGTAGTGATGGACTTGGTTTACACATTACAAATGAAGTTGACATTACTGAAACTCAAAACTTTGAGTTGGCAATGCGAATCGATACTGATATTGCTTCTGGTGATATATTCTACACGGATTTGAATGGCTTAAATGTAAGAATTTGAATTTGTTTAAATTAAGAAGTAAGCTCTGTAGCTCTGAATTCTTTATACAAAAGTTACTTTTTTACAGATGATTAAACGACAAAGGTTTTCAAAGATTCCAACTCAAGGAAATTATTATCCATTAGCAGCAGCTGGATATATTGAAGATCAGCGTGTGAGAATGACTATCCTGACAGGACAACCTTTAGGTGCAGCTTCAATGTCTTCAGGACAATTTGAAGTAAATATTTTATAGTGAAATCATTTTAGATACTCAATTACTTTTTGTGAATCGTAAATCATTTATTTGCAATTATTTCTCACTTAATATATTGTAAAGACACAAAATACTTACAATATTTTCAAACTATTAAAACTTCTGATTTTTCAAATTAATTTACTTTTTAATCTGAAAATTCGTTAAACCATATTTATGTTTCATTGTAGATTATGCAAGATCGAAGATTACTTCAAGACGACAACCGGGGTTTGAGTCAAGGAGTTACTGACAATTTGTTGACGATTCATCAATTTACTTTAGTCTTAGAAAAACGCCAAGAATCCTGTTCACACCCATCCCCTCCAATCGAACATCCATCAGGTCTTTTGTCGCTGGCTGGTCATTTAGTTCTTGACGATCTACTTCATCCTGTTGTTGCTCTACATCCCAAATTCATGAATCAGCTAGATTTGAATCCAACTTTCTCACCTCTTAGTTCGAATCTACCTGCAGATTTGAGCGTAGTTAGCCTGCGCGTAATTCCGATTCCCGATGGAGCTGGCAAGGGTGTGGCTATGGTCTTACATAGACAGGCCCTGAATCTATGTTGGGGCGACGTCGAGCTCCAGGAACGCTTCACAGTGTCAAGGACCGGTGAAGTCGATTTGAGCCTCTTCCTGGGTCACATGCAAGATTGGACTATCAGCGACACACCGCTGACATTTACTAACGTGGGGCCTTCGCGAAGATCGCCGACAGTCAGTCTGTGTCCGCATCAGCTTTTATCGCTGTTGTTTCATAAGACGGAGTCGTAAGACGATAATTGATAATAATTCAATGTAAAAGTTTACGGGAAAAGAGTGTCCTAGACTGCCTTTAAATGCTTAGCCAATTATAACTTTAAGAATACTTGGAAGTATCACATGCTTTTCTAGAATGAGCTAATGTTTTATATCCGACAGATGAATTTTCGGTCCAATATGCTCTCGCTCTTCAACTGAAAAGATCATACATTCTTTTTCTATAAGGTATTTCCGCCCAAAAATAGACTGAAATTCATGAAAGAGCACGTTATAAGTTATTTGAACGATAAAACTGTCGGATATTTCACAATGCCATACAAATTTGAACAGCCCTGGTAGGAAATTGACGAGTTGGAATGGTTTAGGTATTAATCAAATGCAAATGTTTTGTCACCATTATGCTAGTAAGCAATATACTTTCAAATGTATATTGTTCAGTTTTGAACTTGATTTCAATTAATAGTGTGATAAAAGCGAAAATTCCAAATACTCAAAAAGCTTAGTTCAAAATTGACTAGAAACTCCTTAACATTTCTACCAGTGAAGCATTGATTGATACTAAATATTAATATTAATATTGAGAATATTTAATTATTGAGAAATTAAAAGTTTTTTTAAACAAAAATTTCAGTATTAATAATGTGGTAATATTAACCTTTAGATTACCGGTATGGGCTGTTATGGGTTTTGGTATAGCTTGTATCATACATGCCTTCACAAGGAACTTAGATTTACAGATTTACATTAACTTTGCTAAAAAATATTTTTATTTTTAGCCTAAGCGAGTCGGTAGTCTAAAGATCCGTTCAATTCTAAAAATAAAATAAAATAGTTTTTATATTACCGGCAAGGTCAATATTAATTGTAGTATTTTTCCTCCCGCAATAGTAATTTTTAATAAGTTTTTCTATGAAAGAAAACGACCTAAATCTATATTCATATGTACTCAACCTAATGCTCCAAAACAGTAATCTTAATTATTGACGGGCACTCTGTAGGTATACCGTATTAAGTGAAAATTTTTTGTAGAGGATCCTTTCGATCTTTTACACGTAAGCTCAGGCAACGGATAAGTAGTATGTTGCCAATGCTGTGATAAATTTGAAATGATTGTTCTGATGAAAAACCAGCTTAAATAAAACTAAGTTTCGAAAAAGGGTTAGATTTTAATGCGATTTTCTAGTGTATAAATGCGAAAACAGATAAAAATGTGTTGAGACACTTAGTAAACTCTCCACTGTCTTTTTACGAATGTCGAACAATGCTATACAATAATATTCTATATTATATCATATTTCAATGTTAAATTATTGTAATACTTTTCGAGAATATTTCTGCAAGTACGGTAGAGGCAGTATCTGTAAATTATACCTGCAGCAAGTATTTTCTGTCAATTATTGTAAACAATCAAGAAAAGATTTTTGACTGATTAATAATTTTAGTTTAATCTAATTTAATTATTGAAATATGTTAAAATTTGTATTGAATAATCTAAAAATTAATATTAGAACATACAAATTAATTTTATCAACATAGTTGGTACTGGCTATATACATGTAGAAACGAGAATTTAAGTATACTATCAGTTTTTATTAAAATTTTGTAATGAACAAAAACATTAAATTTATTGGAAAATCAATTTTTGTATGAATCAGTTTTTGATTTATTGATCAACCGTTAAACCGAGATTATTATACTATCAAAAAAAGAAAAAATATTTCTGTTTTATGCATAGCACAAGTTAAAAGTACTTGAATTCCGTATTAGTAATAGACTTAACAAGAAATAAAAAAATAAATGATAGTATATATTCTGAATACAACATAAAATGAAATAAAGATGTATTGATTGTAAACTAGTAATAGTTAAAACAGCCTAGAAATATTTTTTTTCTAATTGTGCAATAAATTTTTATAGTACTCTAATAATCTTCATTACAATTTTTATTGAAGCAAAATACTGTTCTAAGCTATCGTGTCTTTATTATTCATGATTGCTTGATTACAATATATATGGGTGATTTCACGCGAACGGAAAAATAAAAATTTTTAAAATTGCTGAAACTGAGAAAATCCTGCGTTCTGTGTCCAAAACATGTTTCTAAATTTTGAAAAACCTATATGAAAGGGTCTAATTACTATCAAGTCTCAAAGATACATCAAAAATGGAATTTTTTTGAATTTTCAAATCTTTGTGACCTTTATCTCAAAATTTTCTGATAAAATCATAAAAATGGTAAATACAAAAGTTGTTGCATTTTACCTCAAGAATATGTTTGAATTTTTTCAAAATGTTTTGTGAAGGTCTGTGATTGGTCGATATAGCCCTTACATACACTTGAAAATCTAATTCTGTCTGATATGACCGATTTCATCGTACGAGGTCTCAAAATTATCTTTGACTTGAGCACTTCAAATTAAGCCCTTATAAACAAGACATTTTTATCTCATGAAAATTTACATGTGAATTTCCATTTAACATATAAATTGATAAAAATGACTTGTTTTGAAGTGCTGTGGCTCGGGTGCGGGTAATTTTGCCGAAAAGTAAATTTGCAGACGGGTTAAAGTGACGAATATCTTTTTACCGATGGTTAAGTTTACCGACAGGTTAATTTCAACGAATTATATTTTGCCGAAGTATTGAAAAGACCGAAAAAATATTTAACGTTCAAAGCCAAACCGATGGGTAGAGTAAACGAAAAATAAAAATTTAGATTAGTAAATGAATATAAATAAATATGCAGAACGTAAGAATACTGAAAAATCTGTTTAGTGAATGCCAAAATTAACGAAAGTTAAAAATGCCGAAATAAAATTTCAGAACGGTAAAAATGCCGATAAGAAAATTCAGAAGGGTAAAAATGCCGAAACATTAAAAACTAAAATTAAGGAGCTGTACAATTCTCAACACACATGTGCATGCATGTGCAGATAAGAACGCGTATCGATTCAAGTGCGCAAAGTAGGAGTTTCTAGTATGAGTGCAACTATCACCCGCCATAGGTGTAGCTGATTTGCGTACACGTATCTCGAAGCTTTGTAATTATGAACACATTTTTCTTTTTTCTAAAAATGAAAAAGGAATACCTTTTAAGGATTTTAGTGTGTATGCATGTGCGCACGTCCTAAGAAATTATTTACAAACTTAATATGCATTTTTACTTACATCTTTTTACCTTTCTGGTTAATTTTATTATTATATAAAATTGTAAATTATCATTCTTCCATGACGAATATACCAGAATAACTTAAGTTTTTAAGCCTATTTCTGCTCTGTGCTTAACACAGACTTTATTGGATTAATATTCCAAATAGAAATTTGAAATATCTACAAGGAACTGATATTGTTATTCACAATAGAACAATAACATATAGTATAAGTT
>UELV01095722.1:0-10963 GCA_900490015.1 Megastigmus stigmatizans | reverse complement strand
ATATATATATATACGTGTAAATAACTTTGAACTCGCGCGAAACCTTTGAACTTGGCTTTGTAAGTGCAGTATATAGACACGCGAATGAGAGAAGATCGCGATCGCTTCCGTGTCCAGCTTCGCTCTTTCTCTCTTTCTTTCCCAGCTTCACTCGTCTTTTTGAGTCTCCTCGTTCTGCTCTGCGCTCTGCTCTCGCTCCTGCTCCTGTCGCGAGCAAGATGTTGCCTCTACTGATAACCCGTCCACTTAGGCTATGGCGAGCCTCCAACTCGAGTGTCTCTCTCTCTCTCTCTCTCTCTTTTGCCCGTGAGAGAAGCAGCAGCAGCAGCAGAAGGTGGAAGAGAGTGGGAAAGAGAGAGGGAACGACAGGTGCTCTCTCGCGCGCGCGGCAGCGGGAACTAGGTGCCTTAGTGCTTCCCCCCAACTATCCCCTCTACTCTCTTTTCATCGCTGCGCTGCCGCTGCCGTTCCTGCCGCTCTTCCTCCTCCTCCTCCTCCTCCCTTTTCCCCCTTGTATACACATACACACACACACACAGTGCACCTACTAGCTCTTTTCTCTACTTTCCTACCTTCGACTAGTCTATCATTCTCTACTTCTCTCCCTCTCTCTTCGTCTCTCTCTCTCTCTCTCTCTCTCTCTCTCTCTCTCTCTCTCTCTCTCTCTGTCAGCTCACCATGTATGCCTCTGCATAATTGAAATTTCGTGCTATGATAGATGCGCGCCGCGGTGGTGGTGATGAGACCTGCTGCGCTCTCGGCTGCTGCGTGTCCGCGATGCAGCAGTGTGGCGGAAAGTGGCGATCGTGAATGAGGATGTTGAGTAAAGAACGCGAGCTCGGTACACTTTTATTGCAGCTGTTGCAGCTCTTCTTCTATAGAATTTTTATTGAGTGAACGAGTGCCGATGGCTTTCTTCTATTGCTGCTGTTAACACGAATTTAATTTCTTTTGTTGATGCGTGCGCGGCCGGCGCTCATTTTCATTGCGTGGCTTTATAGGGTTACGAGCAGTGTTTATCCTGGAACTGTTATTACCACGCTCTAGAGTAATCGTAGATAAAGTTGATAATGCTATGCGTGAGGGAAATTTAAAATTATGTGTTTGGTCAAAAGCCCAATTATATGCCAATTATATTGTACGGAGGAATTAAGTCTTCCTCGTGAATTTTTCTCATGTATAAAATTACTTTTGCCAAGTAAATATTTCCCTTATGCTTCGTTCTCTTAATTACTTACCTTTTAATAACACCGATTCTTAACATTTTCGGGAAAACTTTATCACGTCAGATTCATAATGCACAATGAATGAGTCTTAAATTCGACCATTTTATCTTTCGGAAAAGTTGAAAAATCCCGTTAAAGTTCAGAAAGCGCAATGGGGGGAAGGCACGTTTATGTATATCCAAGTAGATAAAGACTCGAAACTTGCTTAATAGTTCTATGTATAATTCCTTGCTATATTTCACCTAACTCAAACTTCATTATTTAACTTTTTCATTCAAGAAGATTCAATTTAGTTCAATATTACTATTTTCCTTCTATTGCTCAACAATATGAGCCGCGGCATTATTACAATTTCTCCAATCGCATATATTTACCACGAAATTCTGTTATAATTATCCAAGGATTTTTGTTACCGGAATGCTGCATTCTCGAGTACCGAACTTCTCTCATTTGCTTATCTGTTGATTAATTATTACCACAGCTCCTGCTCTATTTTGGATAAAGGTATACAGTAAGACTAATATCTAATATAGTTAGCTGCAGATTTATAAAGATACTTTGCGCTTTATTTGACTTTTTTGTTTACTCCCGGTTATTACAAACATGTTTCACTTGGCGCTTTCTTCTACGTGGATTGCACTAACTAACCAGTTCTTTATACTCGGGAATGCATCATTATCGTAAATCCTTATTATTGATACACTGAAAATATTTATCTCGGGGATTATTCGAAATCTAATTTCACTCGGCTAATCGCGTTCGGATCATTCTACTGCGAGCTTTTTACATCGTTTGATTCATGTTTCTTCAATTTGATTAAGAAATGGTCTACCAGTAATTTCAAATTACTTATACAGAACACTAATTTCACGTTTCTTTATCTAAAAAGTCTTTTACGAATGGCAAGCATTCCATTCAACGTCTTACAAGTTTCTCGATTTAACATTTGCTGCAAAAGAGTTGATAAAAATCAGGTTCAATGATTTAATTAGCTCTGATTAAATTATAATCTCTATATATCCTCATCATATTTCCATCCCAGTGCTTTGCATAACATTTAAAAGTCCGTATAGTCAATTATCTCCTCAGTTCCTTTGCTAAATCTCTTCGTGCGTAATTCGTGACGCAAGTCCATTGAAACTACAAAAAAAGAAAAAAAATCAACTGTCCCAGTACCAAAAGTCATCCTACAACTCTAAAACTCAGTCGAAAAAGTGTATAGGTATAAGCTTGACCTCCGGGTGTAGGTTCAAACACGCAAAATTCGCGTCCGATGTATTCAAGACATTTCCGATAGCGTCCTTCTCTCTCTCTCTCTCTCTCTCTCTCTCTCTCTCTCCTCGACCGCAGAAAGCGAGCCATCACTCCGCGACACACACATCGCTCGAGGGTAGAGAGAGAGAGAGAGAGAGAGAGAGAGAGAGAGTCAGGATGGGCAGAGCACAGCGAAAGAGGGGAGAGGAGAGAGATTGCGGAGGATATACAGTGGACGACGAGGTGGACGCAGCAGCGGCGGCGCACTCTGTGTGTGCCTCCTCAACGGCAGTCCGGCAGGTACAGAGAGAGAGAGAGAGAGAGAGAGCGAGAGAGAGAGAGAGAGAGAGAGAGGGCGAGCGAGCGCGGCTCATGCCGAGCGAGGAGGCAGAGGGCAACGACACCGCGCCGATCTTTCTGCCGCTGCCGCCGCCGTCGCCGCTTGAGCAGCTCGAGAAAGAGGGAGAAGGAGCTGCTGCGGCAGAGTCTCGGGCGCCTCTCGGTACGTGTGCCGTCGACACATTTATCGAAATGGCTGCGAACCGATCCTCTACATCTGTATGTGTCCTTCGATGCCGATATATATCCTTTAGGTTTTACGGTGCACGCAAGAGAGAGAGAGAGATAATATTTTTTGAGGCCGGGAGGTATGACCTCATTTGGCCCATTTGCATTATTTACAGCAGTAATATAACAATATGTTTAACCAAAATAACGAAAATAAAAATTTAACAATTCAAAATAAAATAAAATGATAGTAAGAAATAAATGTAAAAATAAAATAAAGCATTTTTATGTTTGACTAGAACAAATGAAAGTGAATTTAATGAAAGTGAATTTAATTAAAAAATTTGCGTCTTTGTGCTCTTGACGGATAATCTACGTGATGAGTGATGAATGATGAAAAACGGCCTGCTTCGGGTGGTGCTCTCTATGGTGTCGTCTCGTGGAGCCCCTCTGTGATGATCCTAAGCCTCCAGTCGGCCTTATCTCGCTGTAGCAGCTCGTCGTGGAGGTTGGCCTTATACCTTGAGTAGTTGAGTGGACTAAAGGGCGGCGGTGTGTAGTCATTGATGATGTTGGAGGCTGTGATGGTGAATGACCGTCGCCAAGCTTCAGTCCTGGGAGCTGCATAACAGAGAACCCTAGGAGGGAGTCGACTGGAGGAGACGACCAGGTAGGCTGGGTTGCGATGCGCCAAGATGTTGAACGCCAGAGACCCTATGAAGAGTTCTCGGCGTCTAGCGGTAGAGAGCCAGCCCAAGCTAATGTGGTGCGGGGTGACATGTCCGAAACGAGGGATATTGCCACACACGAAGCGCACACACGCATTAAGTGCTCGCTGAATCTTGGTGTTGCGAGTTTTGTCTAGATCATTATAGACAGCACAAGCGAAATCGAAATGGGGAAAAACCAGACTCTCAACTAGACCTTTTTTTAAAGTAAAAGAAAGGGAATGGCGGTGGTGCCTTAGGGAGTGTAGTGTGCCGAAGACACGACCTACGATTTGATTGACATGGGGAGCCCTGTTAAGAGTGGGGGTGATGAGGACACCAAGATTCTTTACTAGAGAAGCGTATGGGAATCCCGAGAATAGTAACTTTGGGGATGCTGTTAAGGTCAATATGAGAGATGAAGCACTCGCTGTCTAGAAGCATTACCTTAGTCTTCCCGAGGTTCAGAGAAAGGCCATTTTCATCAGCTCAGGCGGCTACTGCATCGGCGTCACGAGTGATCGACTCAATGCCCGAGCGGAGGTTGGCTGGTGGAAAAGAGTGATAGATCTGGGTGTCGTCTGCGAAGATCATGTGGCGTGAGGCACTCAACAGTGATGGCAGGTCGTTTATAAACACGATATAAAGAAGAGGACCTAGGATACTGCCCTGTGGGACACCAGCCATGACCATTAGCCATTCCGATGATGAGCCACCCATATCTATCACAGCTTGGAGTCTGTCATGCAAATATGCATAAATCCACGCGAGGGCCGCGTCAGAACACATCATGCGCTTTAGCTTTTGGAGGAGGAGGCCGTGGGGGACCATGTCGAATGCTTCGGAAAAGTTAAACAAGACAAGCGCAGTTATCATGCAGGAGCGCCGACTGAATGGCCACTACAGCGAAAACCTGCTTATCTGGAGTCGAGGAGACCAGATGACTCCAGATGTCGAGAGAGCTGCTGATGCGCGACACGTTCGAGGGCCTTCGAGATCTCACATAGCAGTGCTATGGGGCGCGTGTCAGACATGGATGACATAGCTGCCTTTTTCGCGTAGGGTGAGAGGAAGGCCCGCTTCCAAGACGTGGGAAAAGTGGCCAAACTCAACGAGGAGTTGAAGATGGAGGAAATTGGAGCAACTAGAGAGGGTGCCACGAGCTTCAGCATTTCCGAAGAAACACCATTTGGGCCCGTGGCGCCGGAAGCAGGCCTATTTATGGCTTGAAGCACCTTTCGATGCAATACCATGGCGAAAGAGAAGCTTGCGACATCAGCAGCAGGGGCGTTCGCTGTCGGAGAGGAGAGAATATTTGAAAAGGACTCGGGTGAGAGAGGATAGACGCCCGCATTAACGTCCGCATAGTGCCTAACGAGGTCAGAGCTTGTGAACATGGAAAATGGGGACACACATGGAGTGCTAGCGATGCCCATTCGTCTGAGCTCACGCCATTTCGATGACGCGTCGGGCGCACTCTGAAGCTTTTTGGCGAAGTATTCGTTTTTGGCTGTGTTTATCCTATTAGTGATGCCGCTGCGTGAAACCTTGAAGCGGAGAAAGTCGTCGCTTCTGCCCGAGCGTTTCGCAATACGGTATAACCTGTCTCGCTCCCACATGAGGTTTCGTATATCAGCGGAGACCCAGGGTTTTCTTGATGTGGAGAGAGTGACCTCTCGAAGAGGAGCTATTTTGTTGAAGGTCTGAAGTATAGTGCCAGATAGGCAATCCACTAAGTCATTGGAGTTTAAAATTGTGACGGGCACGTCGAAACGTAGTGGGTGCGAAGTGTGTGGTGGAGAGTCTAGCATCGAGTCTGCCGTGAAAGCACAAGAGAAGTTTTCGCGAATTGAAGCAATTAAAAGGTCTGGACGGATGCATTTTAGTGAGCGTGTGAGAATGATATTTGTGCATGCGGCGGTTTAAAAAAATTAAAACGTAGGCCTTGCCAAGCAGTAGATGCACGCGTCTCGGCCAAAGAGCGCGTAAATAAAGCATTGCATTACCGGCCTCTCCAAGAATATCATCGCATTTACGGCCCTTCAATTTAGATGCTTGTACGATAAGCATGTTGCGCGCACCAGGTGTAGAAAGATGCAGGACAATCCCCCTTCAGCTGCGGGCAAATTTGCTAGAAGCCATTCGTGAATGCCTATAATTGAGCCAAGAAGTAATGGGAGCTGTAACGCGGCGAGCAAACGGGCCGACAGGGAGGCGGTATCAAGCGCGATTGTGCGAGGTAGCCCTGACAAGAGGACCCCACAGGTGTCCGGCTCTGCGTGAGAGGGTGTAGAAGAACTACGCGCAGCTTCGGCATATGTGTGCATAAAAGTGCTATAAGCTAAAGCATTTTTGAAATCAAATTTTAAAGAACCATTCGTGAAAGCATAATTTAGAGAAATGAGTGGTTCCTTCACTTTCAGATCATGCTCAGATTCATGTTTACTTTTTCAGGTGTTTTGAGCCCGAGGGAGATCATTATAAGAAGCCCAAGACTAAAAAATTAGGTTTCCTACAGGTATATTCTACGAGGAAGTTTATTTGAAGAAGAGCATAATCGAAGCCTATAAGGGTACCTGTCAGACGAAAAAAGGCAGAAACAACGGACAGCCAGAACGAAAAGCTGGAAAAACTTCTGTGCGAATAAAAGGAGGAAAGGAAGCGGTCAGATTCAACAGAACCTTGTTCCAACTTCCCAGGATATGTGAGGGACTCGGAGTTCGTGGGAGATGATCAAACATATCTGCTGCTAACTAGTGGTGATGAGATCGTCTCTCTGGTGAAGGGAAGATGGACCATGGAATTCTTTGACTCTTTAAAGTCTGCAGGAATTCAGGGATCAGAGGTAATGAAATAGCGGATGACTTTTCAAACTTGCATGGAAAGAAGCGTTGATAGGTCCAGAACCATCCATTAGCGTCCAGAACTCTTCTTCAAGGAAGTCATTACTGGATGCATAAGTGAATAACATATCATGGGATGGTGCAAAACACCGGATAGTAGATAGGCAAAGGCATTGATTGGATCCAGAATCAGGTTGGATTGGTCTCAACAGATGTAGGACTACTTAGACAGATTGTTACACTTCCATTTGAGAATTGATCTTCATAACATGAGACTGTTCAAAATCTAAACGCAAGGACGGTGATAGACGCTGTTGGGTATGAGAAATAATTGTACTTGGATACACCATAATTAATATATAATAAATTAATATTTATTCACTTTCTTACATTAATATAATTTATGCAGTAAAATGTATGAGTTAGAGGAAAAGACTCTTTTGCACATCGGGAACTGTATACTCGCCATCTTGGATAGAGTCAGTACTACACACTGCGACGGTAGAGCGTAGCGTTATTAGAAACTACCATACATAACAGATATCTTCAAGGTCTTACAGTTTAGTCAACAATCTTTTGCAGAGCTAATGATCGGCTCGACAAGCATTGAGAGCAGGCTGATAACCGAAACGAGACTTATCTCAAGATGATTGGGGAGAGAAAGGGCCTAAGATCGCCTCAACGGATGCTGTGAAGGTCGGAGACTGAAACCGCATCTGGGTAGGACATCGGGGCGCACAAATGTGTCCACCCAGATCACATAATAATAATAATAATACTAATAATAATAATAACCATAGCACAGGACCGGACAGACGCGGTGGTGTTGGGAGTGCGGCGATGCCGGGCACCGGGCCAGAGCCTGCGCTAGCACTCCTGCCTGCTTCCTCTTCAAAGCGCGGGGAGGCGCACGTTCCTGGAACCGCTGCTTGTGCCGCATACAAGGCGGCTTTGACGGAGGCAAAGAACAGACAACGGACCAGACACGTACCAAAATGACGACTGTACTTCAAGGCAAGACAATCTGAACGGCAGCAGTTTGGCCCACGCCCTGCTGCCCCAGCTAGCCGACGAGACGGACGCTGACGTGATAATGATTAGCGAACCGTACAGAGACAGAGACACACCGACCTGGTTCGTTAATACCTCCCGCTCCGCGGCGCTTTGAGTTCGGGGGGCTGCCACGTCGTGGATTACGGGCCAAGGGAGTTCGACAGAAAGGTGGCGGCTCTCGAGGATGCATTGAGGGACTTCACCGGCGACGTGATCCTCGCCGGGGACGTCAATGCAAGGGCCATCGAGTGGGGCATGACTACGACGAATAAACACGGACGACAACTGCTGGAGATGGTCGAGAGGTTAGATCTGATGGTGGCAAACAAGGGACGGGTGACGACGTACAGAAGACCTGGCTTCGGATCATCCATTCCCGACGTGACGTTCGCGACATATGGTCTTATACCGAGAGTCAGGAGATGGCGGGTGATCGAAGGCTACACGACCAGCGACTAGCAGTACATCACCTTTGACGTGACGGACATGACATGGACAAGAAAGAGGACAACCCCGCCCCCAGTGGGATGGAACCGCAACAAACTGAACATGGACAGACTGACTACACAGCTCAACAGAGAACAGGAACCGGTGACGGTGATCCCTTGCGGCATCGTGGGCAGGGAGAGGGTGGAGAAGTAGGCAGTGGAGACGGTGGGGCTCTTGAGACGGCTCTGTGACGCCTCCATGCCACGGAAACGAACTAGACGCGACAAAAAACCGATATACTGGTGGATAGATGACATCGCGCGCCTCAGGCGCGAGTGCCTAGGGCTCCGACGAAAGGCCCAACGGGCCCGCGATACAGCGACCGCGACGAGCCTCTCGGAGACATACCGAGTCGCGCGATGACAACTGAGATGTGCGATTAACGACAGTAAACGGAAAAGCTGGACAAAACTGATCGATGAGGTCGACTCGGACCCCTGAGAAACGGGTTACAAGATTGTGACTCGCAACCTGGGACGGAACGGGCCACCCGCGATCAGAGACGTGACAAAGATGGACAGAATAGTCGATGGACTCTTCCCGTCGCACCCTGAACAAGAGTGGACGGGAGATGAGGTCGACCACGACGAGGTGCCGGGGTTCACAGCGGGCGAGCTCAGCCTGGTTGTTGCTCAACTCGCTAGTGGGAAGGCACCAGGTCCTGACGGCGTCCCAAGCGGAGATGCTTGGGATAATTGGGAAACGACGCCCGGAGATGCTCCTCAATCTGTACAGTATGCGCCTGGTGGAGGGGTTTTTCATCAAAGAGTGGAAGACGGCGCGACTGATCCTCAATGAAAAAAAAGGGTGGGGATCCCAACCCGCCGTCATCCTATAGGTCGTAGAGCCTGTTCAATACATTGGGAAAGCTCTTGGCACTGCTGCTTAGAGCCCGAATTCAGCAGGCTGTACAGAACGCTGGCGGCCTGAATGACAGACAGTATGGATACAGGAAAGGATGGTCGACGATAGGAGCGATCCGGGAGGTGATCGACTCCTTCGACAGAGCACAGACTAGACCTCACAAGGACAGGCCAATAGTGCTCATAGCAACACTTTCGTACGAAACGCCATCACCTCGGCGAGGTGGGAGGACATCGTGCGGGCGTTTTCCGACGCCTTCCCGCTACTTCCCTATCTTCTCCGAGTTATGAAGGACTACCTACGGGAACGCTACATCACTTACGTAACGGAGACCGGGGTCAAGGACAGGAAAATGACAGCGGGGGTGGAGCAGGGCTCGATCATGGGCCCCGACGTATGGAATGTGATATATGATAAAGTGGTGGACCTTCCGATGCCTCCGAGGGTCTATCTAACCGCATACGCAGACGACCTAGTCATCGTCATAACGACGAGAGACACACGCCTGGCTCAGATGCGACTGAACCAGGCGATGAGACGAGTACAGGAATGGATAGAAACACGGGGACTACAGCTAGCGACGCAAAAGACGGAACTGCTGTACTTGACGAGAAAACGGATAGACACGACGATACCCATGATGGCGGGGCAGTCTCTCGTGCGGTTCGGAGGGGAGGCCAAATATATCGGGGTTACCTTGGATACGAGGATGACCTTCTGGCCGCACATCAAGGGCGCCGCTGGGAGGGGAGCCTCAAGGACAACTGCGCTCTCCCGCCTCATGACAAACACGAGAGGATCGAAACCGAGCACACGTAGACTACTCATGACGGTGACCCACTCAGTGCTCCTGTATGGGGCCGAAATATGGGGTGGCGCGTTACGCGTTGGAAAATATCGTAAGGCCATGGCCGCGGTACAGAGGAGGGGGGCGCTGCACATTTTGTCCGCGTATCGCACCGTCTCCGAAGGGGCGGTGCTGGTGATCGCCGGGGTTGTCCCCATAGACCTCCTATCTCTCGAGCGATGGAGGATCTATGACGCCAGCGCAGAAACGGGAAGAGTGAGAGCCACCACAGATGCACGAACAGAGACACTGGGAGACTGGTAAACCCACTGGATGAACAGTGACAAGGACAGGTGGACGAGTCGTCTAATAACGGACGTGCGACCATGGACGCAGAGAGGAGCGGGGGAAGTGAATTTCTACTTAACCCAGCTCCTCTCAGGACACGGGTACTTCCGACACTACCGGCATCGGATAAGGAAGGTAACGACCCCGTCCTGCAAGTACTGCGGACACTACAGGGACGACGCGGAACACACGTTTTTCGCGTGCCCCCGCTGGACGGTCGAGAGACACCGACTGGAGACATCGACTGGATACGTTGACCCGGATAACGTCACCACCTTGATGCTCTCCAGCAGAGAGAGGTAGGACGACGTAACACGATACGTGGTGGCAGTTCTTAAAGGCAAACGTTCCGAGGGATGCCGTGAGGATTGACATCTAAGACGGGAACTAAACAACTAGACACGACAGATACGATTGACGTAGGACATAGACACGCCGGCCGGCCCGAAGTAATGTGCACAACAGTCCCGGGCTGGTTTGGTGAAGAGAGTGGATGTTACAGTTGCTTGCTCCTCGGCTGATTTATCAACCGTGGATCAAGGAACTGGGGGTTTAGGTGGCCGGACGCTGTCGGATGCCTCGGACGCGATGGTTCCCACCCATTCCGGCCATGACTGACGGCAGCCCTCTGGCCGGCTCACGGGCAGGTGACGGCCCCGAGCTCGATGTCTCTGACCTTGGGAACGGGATCTGGAGCCTGTCTATGGTCGCGAAGCGATTTTTCCCTTTTTAACCACCATAAAAAAAAAATAATAATAATAATTTTTTTCCGGGGCCAAGGGGAACTCTTTATGTTTGATAGGGAGACACGTGTCTCCCCCTGTGTAGGACTCTCCTGTTCGAATGGTCAGGTATACCCACTAAAACCCCTCCGCCTTGAAAACA
>UELV01095717.1:0-13956 GCA_900490015.1 Megastigmus stigmatizans | reverse complement strand
TACCGTTATACACTGGAACCGTTACAGCTCTCTGAGCTCCGAATCCCAGCTTTAAAGGCACACCTGTGGTGGGTGGTACCGAGCGGGTTAAGGGATCAGCCCCCGATTAAGCGTGATCGAGGACTGATTACCAACCGACATTTTATATACTCTTCGTCTAACTAGCCTTAAGCACACATACGTTTAGATACACACTTAACCTTTGTTCTCTACACTACTATCCCTAGATAAGTCTAATAGTTTTAAGTAACAGGGAACTGACAGTAGGCTTTCATTTACAGCATTACCGACCGAACCGATCCAGAACCGACTGTACCTACAGCTACTGAATAAAGATTTATTATTATTATTTAATCAAATATCACTCCTTTCTTTTACCTACATCATCCCGTGGAAAGGTAAAACAGTCCGAGTGTCCCTACGCTGTGAGTAGAGACCCGCGGTAGAGACACGCCGTTATACCAGCAGTCCGAGTGTTCTGCGCTGTGGGTAGAGACTCGCGGTAGAGCACGCTGCACAAGCGCCACCTTAAGTGCACGCTTGCTCTAGCGTTACAAATAAGCGATCCCAAAAACAAAGGTCCCTGCGCTACGTACGAATTAGTATTTTTTTTTCACGCACAAAGAGAGAGAGAGAGAGAGAGAGAGAGAGCGAATCGCGAACTAGCGCACACATATATCCGAAATATATGATAAATTCATCAGTATGATGTAAAATTTTTTGTTATTTGCTCGTGATAGCAGACGAAGCGAAATTCTATGATTAGTCGATGACTTTTGCGTTTTCAATAAATATGTTGTATACAATTATGTAGGAAGACAGGCACGAGTGTACAGCTGTAGTTTACCAGCCGCACACAGCTGAGTCCACGTGCACGGCCCACGTGCGCATTCTTGCACCACGCAAGAAGCTTCGACCGGGGGGTGTTGTGCCGTGGAAATGGCACGTCACAATACGCCAAACAAGGTAAGGAGGCGTCAGGAGACGCGCGCACGTTACCTTACATGAAGCGCGTTAATAATCCCATAAGGGAAACAATTAGAGGAAAAGAGAGAGCAATACCGAGCCGCGCAGGTTCCCGAAGCGCGACACGGAGCAGCGCGAAACACGCGCTTAGAAGCGCGAGAGGTGGGAGAACCGCGAGGCAGCGAAGCTCCGAAATAGAGGAAGGAGAGACACTCTCTTCCGAACCACCAGCGAGGACAGTAGCACAGACGGAGCGACGAAACCCGGAGGCCGCGAGACCACTCCGCGAGTCGCGAGGCCCGCAAGGAAGCCATCCGGATACGCCAGCATGCAGAGGAGAATCGAGCCGCTGGCCAACGGAGCCAAGGGTTGATGGGCCGAGGAAGCCCGAACGCAGCATAGCAGAGGACGAGAGGAGCCACGCCGACGATGCGCCGAGACTGCGAGTCCAGGACGACACAACACGCCGGTAACTCTCTCTCTCTCTCTCTCGCGGTAGTAAGGTAGAAGCACGCGAGAATAAGCCCGCACTTTGCGGCGATGAAACACGCGGCGCCTGACCCTCCGTTACTCCGCGTGGCGACGAAACAATTAGATTTATTTCGCGAAACGATAACCGACGAGTAATCGTTAGCTCCAGCGGGAGCTGTGTTGTAAAATACTTTTAAGTACCCAAACGCTGCTAATAAAACGCAATTTTTTGGTATTTTTTTTAATCCCGATTAAGTAACATTGGCCGCTGAGTTCCTTTAGCCCTACAATTTTCTATCAAACCTTATTTCGCTATTACAATTAACAAGTTACAGGGTCAAACGCTTAAATACGTAGGAATTGATTTACGATCAGAATGTGGGTCTCTCATGCACTGGTAACTCTAAAAATCAGTTTATTTTATTACCAAAAAATAAAAACGTAGCACAGAATGTCATATCATCAGAAATTTTATGGATCTATCATTTATGAGGCTAGTTTTGGCCTCACAAAAAATAATAATTGATGAACAAAAACCATGCGCCGTCCGCGTTATTTCCTCCGACGCCGTTTGAGGTTAGAGTCGCACTGCCAGGGCAACGAGTCCGCGACGACGACACTCGCCACCACCGCCACGAGGGATTAATTTATAATACAAAAATTATCGAGGGCGGAATCGCGTTTGTTGGAGGAGAGCGACGGGACCGACGTACAGCACGACGCGGGCCTGCAGGCAACAGCGACCGAGGCATGATGCACGGGGCCGACCGTTGGAGCCCACCAACGAAGCGACGACGACGATGAGGCAACCGAGCAGCGACCCGCACAACAATCGCCGAGTGTTACGCGTGACGGTATCTGTGACGCGTGACGGTACCGGATGAGAAATGACGGGGCCGTGCGCCAAACTCGTGCGCGCAAAAACCTCTAGCGCCAGACAACTAGGGACTTTCTACCGACAGTCTGGGGTAGGATATTCGGGTAGCTCGATGCGTTGAAATTGGTACTTCAAATTGCGCGCGCCGTAGGGGGGATTTAGCGTCGGCGACGGAACTTAGGTCGGCGACCAATTAGCGCCGACCTGAATAGATTAGGTAGGTAGGATTGGTAATCAGATAAGCGACGGAAATGAGGTCAAGGATCGATAGCGAATCGATATGGAACAGCGCCAAGAAGCGCGAAAGGATCGGCGCAACATTCGAGATGGGAACGAGACAGAAGATGCAGATAGAACGAGAGCGACAAGGAGAACACGATTTTTCCGACTTTGGGAAAGAAGGCGGAAGCTGAAGGATGAAGAAGGCGTCACTCGTTGCCTGGCTTTGATAGTAGGAGGACGTATTTTCGAGAGTACCCCGAATCCGCTATTTTCGACATCCATCGCCAGTCTCCGTGGAGAAAAATCATAGAGTTGCGCCGTGCACCGGAGGATCGTTTCACTTGTGAGAGAGGACGAGGTCGAGAGAATAGATAGGACGGAAGGACGAGCGGAGATCACACCGCGTAAGTGGATCCAGCCTGCCGGCTACTAGCTCGATTTTCGCCACGAGGTAGGTGGTAGTGTGCGGGGTTCGGTTCGGTCGTTGCGAGTGAGTGCGTCGGGGTTGTCGCGTCGTGAGATCTGGGTGGGTCGCGGAGTCAATTGGGAGTGGTTATATTTGTCGTGAGGCGTGAAACGAATCGGGTGTAGTGGCGAGAGTTCTCGTGGCGTGCGCGTGAGATTCGGGAGCAGGTTGGCGAGCGGGAGCGGCCAGTTTAGGTGCGGAGAACCTGAGTCACGGCCGGGATTGTCGGCAAGCGACGAGCGAATCTAACCGGTTATAGCGTGGGTGAATCTTGCGTGTGGAGATTGCCAAGCGGGCGACGAAGGAGCTATTGTTTTTTTTAATGTATGGCGAGTTTGCGAGTGGAACGCGAGGGCCAGTTGCGAGCCGGGTGCTGTGCGGAGTATTTTGTTCTTGTAGTTGCAGAGTATTTTGTTTTTTTTGTAGTTGTGGAGCGCCTGTGGCGCGGAGGAAGGGGGGAGATTTTGCAGAAATAAATCCCCTTGTGAGCTTTTCTTATTAATTGTCTGTCCGTGAATTTATTTATTTTTCCTTGTTCCTTTGTATGGTATTGTCCGAGCCGATGCGTCGTGTAGTTGCGCCGTGCTGTTGTACGTAGGGTTTTCGCGATTTACAGAGAGAACATTCGACGTAGGGAGTGCCCATCCCGGGGCACCTTCCTCAGCGGAATCCCCTCTGGAGAGGGTCTCAACAGAGCAGCCGAGGAGAGAGCGGCGACACCGAGCCTGCGAGAGACATCATCGTCTGGCGCCTTCCAAAACTAAACCTTGCAGATTCGGTGGAGCCCCAAAGTATAGTATCGCGTCTCGGGAAATTGCATAGATCGGATTATCGGGAAATTTCCGTGAATTGAATACGTGATGTCGCGCCGTTAAACTATTGCAGTTAGTTATTCCGAAGTTCGATTTAGGCAATTTTCCGCGTTACACATTAAAAAAAAAAACATTTTAAATAATTATTATGCGAGGGGTATTCAAAAAGTAAGTTTCCCTGTGTTGGGAAAAAAATCAAACACTATTTTTAGGCAATAAAAATAATTTGATTTTATTCTTTTACTCTTAAACTATTTTTCTACAAGCCTCGGTACTTACGCAGTAAGTGCGACTACAATTATTTATTTTATTTTTTATTTATTGCCCAGAAAAAAAAAACAAATTATCTTCTTTTACAAATTTATCTCGCGCCGATTTTTCCCGTCGTGAAAGCCAGTGTGGACGCACACTGGCCGACGGTGCCGCGGAATTACCAGGTTGCTCCTGCATCGAAGAGTAACCTACGGGAAGCGATCGGCGACGGAGCGTGTAGCCGCGAGCTGAACCTCGTGGACGCTCCAAGAACGGCGTCACCCGCGTTCGCGTGCGAACTCGGCCTGTTCATCGTTTTATATCTTATTCTGTTTGACTTTTAAGTGATTTTGAATCAAATATATTTTTCATTCTATTTAACTTGAATCACGTGAGTGTCATTTTGTGACCTCGCGTATACTCCCGTTTCATCGCCCATGCGAAGACTGCCCTCGCCGAGCTTAGCGAGATGGCCGGCACTCGAGGTTAGAAAAGCCGACCGCATTCGCGGTTCCGCGAACTTTTTCAGGATAGCCACACGAGAGGTAGCGAGCAGCTGTCACTGCAACAGGAAAAGGTGCGATTGCACAGCGGCTAACGTTCGCCTGCACCTCCCGCCGCATCGAGGTATTACCGCTGCAGAGCAGCAGCAGCAGCACTATCCCCCTGGCCGATTGAACCCTGTTACAACTGGCACCCGAAACCGTGTGGGAAACCGCGAGGGAAACTCGAGTAGCATAATAGTTAACATATTAAACATATTAAGTGCAGAAGCACTCGCGAACGGGTCGAGAAATTTAAAAGAACGATAGGAATTTTCCGTGTGTTTTTACAGAGCACGAAGCTCCAAGGTAAACACACAAGTGTACATTGGTGCGCAAGATTATTGACAGAAGTTGTCGGTCCAGTCACTTTTCGGGAATGAGCTGCCTCTCGCGTTAAATAGAATTTAATATTATAACACGAGATACAAAATTTTGTATGAGGCCGAGCAACGCGCGGAAAACACTTACACGACACGTACACACACGCGAAAGGCAGCAGGGGAGTAGCCGGGGCCATAGAAGGCTGAGAAGGCTAATTATTTGAATAATCGGTATAAACAAATTGTTTAAACAAATTCTTTGAACAATAAAAATTTTCAAAGATTTATAGTTTTTTTCAACCTTTCAGCTTGTTTTTTAAAAAAAGTATTTTTTAGTCATTTTCTCAAAATTTTAACTTTTTTGGGGAAAAATTTTTTTTTTTTCATTTTCTCAAAATTTCAACTTTTTTTCCCATTTTTACAAAAATATAACTTTTTGTCGGAAAAATTATTATTTCGCAATTTTTTCAAGATTTTTTTTTTTCAGGTTATGGAAAGCCTCAACGCTACAGCACCATGGTCAAATCCTGCCACGATGAGCACGCACGCCACCGTGTCCTAGTCTCGCCGGATTTCTCGATGTGCCTAGCAGATATTATCTCTAGAGTCAGAATCCTAACAGAGAAAGTGGAAGACGTGACGCGCATACCACCAGCTGCAAGCACAAGAGTAGAACCAGGCAGGACAAGACATGTCGGGTTCCAGGAGACATTCATGTGCACTGTGATCAGATGCGGAGTCATATCAACCACACGAGCTCACCAAGAGCAGGATTTGAAGATGCCGGCCTCAACCCGAATCTGCCAAAAGGTGAACAGCTGGGACAGCGAGTACCTAGCCCCGGCAGAGGCTTAAGCGACACGCGGCACGGAAACGCATACACCACGGCCGCCCAGGTCGCAAGCGCACCGGCGAACCAGAGAACCACGAACCTGCACAGATACCCAGCTGAGCCGAACCCCTCGAAAAATGGACCCAGCCCCAGTAGCAGAGTGAATGACACTCGCCACTGGGGCGTAAATGGCAGCTCCCAGTAGAGCCAAACCTCTGGAGCACCCAGAGTCATCGGCGGGATAGTAAGGATGTGGTAAGCTCGGTTTTCTAACGAAAAAAGCCAAAGCATAGACATATTCCTCAGCCGAGTGGAAGACTGCCGCGTCTCGGCAAACGTATAAAACAAGCAAATGCTCGCAGTATTAGCAGAGCTGCTCACTGGTACAGCAGTCACTTGATACCAAAATGAGACAGACAAGTGAACTAGCTGGGCGGATTTCACCCTATCAGCACTGCGTTGGTACGGCACAAGCCGAAAGTATCACGTGTCTGATCGAAATTATGCGCAAGCTCAAGCCTATAGCAGATCAGACAGCACAGCTCGACATGCTGTATGGAAATATGCTGCCGCAGCTACAAGGCCAAGTGAAAAGAAAAGAATTCGACTCGGTGGAGACGCTTCTCAAACTATCGAGAGCGAAAAAGCGTTCAGAATGCCGCCCAAAGCTGAAACAATTTTGTGCCCTGAAATGGCGTGGAAAACTAGGAGAAGCACAGCCAACGCCGACCCTAAAGTGGCAGCCGCGGCCATGACTCCGTCAATCACTGTAGAACCGGAATGGATCCAGCAGATATCGAAATTGATGGACGCCAAACTACAAGCGGCTCTACGGAAAAGCAAAAATACCTCGGAGTCAGGCCCGGCAAATGCGATAGAAGAGCGGAACAGCAGAGGGCGAGGCCGAGACAGTGACGAAAGGAAGGGCGAAGAACGCCCGAGGTTCGACCCAAAAGAACCGCTGCACCGTCACGGCTGTGGACGGTTAGGCTTCATGAAGAAGTACTGTCCAGACTGTTCGGGAAACGGGACAGGGGGCGTCTAGAGGGGGTCTCTACCGCGCCACCCACACCATTGGCCCCACCTTCTGCCGAGCCGGGACCTAGAAAGGCTCCGGCAGGGAAACAAGAGCTTATCCAGAAGGATACAGCCTCAACGCTCCTGGCAGAACCTCCTAGAAGGGATGAAAAAGGGACAAAATATCATCCTGAAGGCGAAACCCGATGGGGGCTCCAAGCAGAAATCGGAGACTAACGGCTTAGAGCGCTCTACAATCCGGAAGCCTCTAGCACAGTCATGGGTCCAGTAGGTCTCCAGATCGCAGCCAGTCTCGAAAGAAGCCTCCTTCAGACAGAAGTCGGAGAGGTCAGACTGGCAGACGGAAGGAGGAGTCCATTATGCGGTCACGTACTACCTTTCATGCTAGAAGGCTTGACGAAGCAGGTAAGAAGAGTAGCGATCCTTCCCAGCCTCGATGAAGAATGCTACGAAGCAGTGAACTTTATTAGAGCATTCCGAGCCGTGCAGGATCCAGACACTGACCAGATACTCTTTAAAAAACCGGAGCCTACGGCCTACTAGAAGTGGCAGCCATTGGAGGTGGCATAGTCGTATTAGCATCAATAGGAGTAGCAGATATATCAGAGGAGCAATTGGCAGAGCTGAAAGCGCTGTTGGACGAGTTACTACCACCGAATGATGACCCTTTCGGCTACGCCCACCTAGCTGAACATGACATAGATGTCGGCATGGCGAAACCGTTAAAACAAAAGTCTTATCCAGTTTCGCCGAAGGTAGAGGAGGAAATGCATTGGCAAGTCGCAGAAATACTAGAAAAGGACATTATAGAGACCTCATCCAGCAGCTGGTCAAGTCCAATAGTGATGGTGAAAAAGGAACAGGGCAGATACCGGTCCTGCATCATTTTCCGAAAAGTAAATGCAGCAATGAAACCGGACGCCTATCCTCAGCGTCACGTGGAGAGAAAGCTGCGCTGAGTACGATAGATCTCTACACTAGATCTCAGTTTAGCATACCACCAGATAAAGCTGACAAAGCAGTCAAGACCAATCACAGCCTTACAGTGTCTGGTACGGGTCTATGCCAATTTATGAGAATGCCTTTTGGATTTTGTAATGCAGGAGCTTCGTTCCAAAGAGTCGAAGACTAGCTCATAGGCCCAAATAGGGAACCATTCGCATTCTCCTATCTGGATGATATAATCATTGTCTCAGAAGAGTTTGAAGACCACCTGCGTTACCTCAAGCTCGTACTTCAAAAACTCGGCGAGGCAGGATCAGAACTATAAATCGAGAGAAAAGCGTATTCTGACGCCCTGAAGTGAAAAATCTGGGCGTCTTGGTGAACCGAGACGGAGTTAGGTCAGACCCAGCCAAGGTGGAGCCGATAACGAATCATACAGTTCCCAAAAACCTTAGACAACTCAGACGCTTCATGGGCATGGCTTCGTGGTATCGCAAGTTTATGAAGGACTTCGCGAAAATATCTGAACCACTATCCCGCCTCACGAAGAAGAACCAGAAGTACGAGTGGAAAAACGAACAACACGAAGCCTTTGAATAGGCATTAACTCTCTCAGCCCCGGTGTTGCAAAGACCAGACTTCCGACAACCATTTATTGTGCAGACATATGCCAGTGACACGGGTCTCAGAGCTGCATTAATGCAAACCGTGGGCGAGGACGAAAAAGTCCTAGAATTCGCCAGCAGAACTCTCTCCCCACCTGAAAGAAATTACAGCGTGACGGAGAGAGAATGCTAAGAAGTAGTATGGACAACCAAGAAATTCCAGCCCTACATCGAAGACTACCACTTTCAGGTGGTAACAGACCATAGCTGCCTCAGGTGGTTAAGCACAATGAAGAACCCAATGAGTAGGCTCGCACTATGGGCCCTGGAGTTACAGGGACATGACTTCGATGTAGAGCACCGAAGAGGGTCCCTAACCCTGGTCCCAGACGCACTGTCGAGGATGTTTGAGGAAGCAGAGCCAACGATCAGCGCCCTGGCATGGTCAGAGGGAACAAAAGACCCCTGGTACCTCGACCAAATCAGAAAAAACAAGAGCGGAACCTAGCGAGCACCCTCGATGGAAAGTTACAAGCGGGAACCTCTATCTCCACCGCCAACGGTCGAGGACGATGACGCTTGAAAACTGATCGTTTCTGAAGCACAACCGGCGTGGTTTCCTGCGTGAGGCGCACGATAAACGGACGGCGGAACACCTAGGCCGATAAAAAAAACCTTCGACAGAGTCGCAATGTACTATTTCTGGTCCAAATTCTATGAGGATGTCCGCAATTATGTTCGGACATGCCAAATCTGCCAACAGTGCAAGGTGGAACAAAAACTCCCCCTAGGCCTAATGGGCAGGCGAGTCGTCGAGAAACCGTGGCAGGTAGTGGCGGGGAATATCATAGGACCATTACCAAGGATTGCCAAAGGGTTCGAATTCATCCTCGTTCTGTAAGATCTCTTCACTCATTGGGTGGAGTGCGTTCCGCTAAGAAATGCAAACGCAAAAAGCATAATAAAGGAATTGAACAAGAGAGTAATATTACGCTTTGGCACCACGGAAGTCTTCCTGTCACATGACGGTACAGAGTTAAAAAATAACGCCATAGATCCATACCTGATAGAGCGAGGGATCCACCAATCAAACACCCCGCCATACCATTCACAGGCTAACCCAGTAGAGCGGTCTAACCGCACGCTGAAGACGATGATAACGTAATACGCCACGGAGAACCACCGAACGTGGGACGAGAATCTACTAGAGCTGATGTTCGCCTTAAATACGGCAACACTATGCTCAACAGGAGTTAACCCAGCACTGCTCACGTACGACAGACAACCGATACCTCCAGGCACTTCTTGGCGCGAACAGGACATGGTAGCAATCACGAAATTTGAAAAGCCCAGAGTAGAGACATAGCAGAAAAGGATGGACGGCCTGCAAGAAACTTTGAACAAAGCCGCCAGTCGGAGTAGAGAAGCTCAGACGCGGCAGTCGGAGTATTACAATGCAGGCAGAAGAGAGCCTACATTCAAATCAGGGGACTAAGTGTGTAAAAAGGACCGTATGCTAACGTCAGGCGCAAAGGGCATAGCGGCGAAACTGGCCCACAAGTACTCCAGCCCATACCTCATCACGGCAGTTAGAGGCTCGAACTTCTACCAGATCATCGACGCCGAAGATCACATAGACGACAATATCTACACAAAAGATGTGAAAAAATACATCGGGGGAGAAGACACATAAGAACACGATGACGATGAACCTCTACCACCGAGGGAAGAAGAGGCAATGAGTGACCCACCAACTACGTGCGAGGAGCAAGCGTCACCGCCTCAACCTGTTGAAGAAACGAAACAACATCCAACGAACCCTGAACAGTCCATAGCACCACGCAAACTAGGTTGGCCTCCAGAGACGATAAAGCGCCCAGGGGCAACAGAACTTATTGTTTCTCCAAGGCGGTTAAGAAACCGGACACAGCATCAGGAATGAAAGAATGTGGCGAACCTGAAACCACTTTTTCTTTTCTTCCCCACAGATGAGCATCAACATCACGCGCCAACAGCTGGATGAGTTGGTAGCCAAGTTAATTGGCTACCACATCAAACACCCTGCGGTAGTTGAGCTGCTGAAGACGACGATGGATACCCTCCGGGATACGGACGAGCAACTACGCCAAAACGACGTGGAGAGACAAAAACCGTCGTCAGTGATCATCGAGGAGATCTTCGACGAGAACGCCACCGCGCTGTCTTTCGGCTTTCCCCGCGGCCCGGAGGAGGACTTGCCATCGCCAGCTCAAGGAGCCATTCCAGTGCTGGCTCAATCAACAGCAATAGGGCGCATGATAATCCCCCTGGCCAGGTGAACGCGGCAACACAGATAGACCAGGAACACCACGCGTAGCTTCCTTAACTGAGGAGACCACACATCGCTCCGGCTCGAGCGGCGGATCCTACCGCGGCTCCGGCTGAAAAGCCCCCAGCCGCCAACGAAGGGGGTGCTAGACCACGGGTTATCACGCTTGAGCAGACATCGGGTAGCACGTGGAGGCCGCGCTCATCTTGGCAAGGAACACCCACCGGCTGGCTTAGAAGGCGAAGCCTTCACTGCCCTGAACACGTTCCTAAGAGACTTAGCGAGCGGCGAGGAGAGGGCAGACCGTGGGTCGCCCTAGTGCAGAAACGCCGCGAGGACCCGGACGACGTGGCCCAGTTCAAGGCTCGACGGGCAGAGGAAGCAGCACGCCGCGAAGAAGCGGCAAAAATGCTGCTCCAAGCACAACAAGAGAGAGAAAAGAGAGAGAGAGAGGCTGCGGCAGCGGCAGAAGTCGCCCAACCAAGCCACCAGCCCCATCCTCAACCAGCGGCAGACCCCGCACCCCCAACAGCCGCGGAGCAATACCCAAAATAACACGGTATTGCAACAAGTGTAGACATCCGGGTGTGAGGGAGCCGCGGAAGAGCCAAAATGCGAAGAGCCATCGCAATCGCCAGTAGGCGAAGAAAAGAAAAACCGTTGGCCAGTACTCTCTCTCTCTCTCTCTCTCTCTCCCCCTACCTAGAACATGTGATATTACATACGATATTTGGTCTTACATTCCTTTTTATATTTTTTTTTGACGAGGAATAAACGCAAAACTAAATAAATAATAGAATTCATTTGCCTCAGGCAACCATACCCGAGGCCAAGAGCCACTCTTCCCCGTTCCCCGTTTGTAACGGCTATGTCGCTATCCGGAGGTACACAACGCTGGGTAGGAGAGTCTAACGGCGTCGGTCGCGGAACGCATTTTTGAATCCCACGCGCAAGCGAAACGGAGAAGAACGCCGAGGCGAAGAGACGCCATATTGTTCGAGCGCGGCCGAGAAAACGCCACGTGCCAACATCTCCCCCGCATGTACGAAGTTTACTTATACGGTAAAGTAAGTGCAGCTGCAGTGGTGGAGGCACAAAGCCTCCCCCACTATCCTCTCCAATCTTCTATCGAGGGAGAACGCCAACAACCGCGGTCTCCCGCGGAAGAAGGTGCAGCTGCATCCATTCAGCGCAAGCGGGCGAACGAACGAGAGAGAGAGAAAGATAAATAGATAGATAGATAGATATGAATTTATTTGAAAGTATCTTACAAAATTATATAAAAATGTAATAATAAAAATTTAAATCAGATAAAACAAAATAAAATAATGTAAAATATAAAATATAAAATATTACACACTTATTCATCGGGGATATCACAGTCGCTATTACATAGTCTTCACTACCAGAGAATTATCACAGTAAGTCAGTCTTATAATTAATAGTAATATCACAGTGTGCAGTTTGTATAAAACAGTTAGTTCAAAGCAAATAAATTTAAATATAAAAGTGTCTTAATATCTATCAGTCAAGGAGCTAAGATTAAAAACATTCACACTACAAATTTATCGTTCACTCCTCTCACTCATCCCTATAATACACTCATACCAATAAAAGAAAGGTGTATATGGGACGGCACGTAATAAATTAACACATAGAAATGTTAATCGAGTTCGAAGAGGTACTCCTTAACTGCGTTCTTAAATCTACTGACGGAAGGAAGGTTCATAACCTCAGCAGGTAATGAATTCCAAAAATGCGCACCTTGAATTTGGAAAGATCGCTTTCCAGTCTCAGTGCGCATCAGGGGAGGAGCGAGTTTTTTTGTCACTCCTCTCTTGGGGCCCCTGAATACATATCTAGAGAAGAGGCACCGTAGATAGTCTGGTAGATGCATGCGCATGATTTTGTACTTCTGAACAACTTCTGTCGACCTCTCTAGCCGACTTAGAGGCCTTTATCGGGATCGTAGAAGATGCCGTGACCTTTACTGCGCGCTACTCCTTCCGTTTCTCGCCATATTGCTTCGGCAATCCTTAGCCCTATTCCCCGGCTTCTCGCACGTATAGTATTTCATCTGCTTCCACGTCTGCCGAGGGCTAGCCGGACCTGGACGCTGACCAGGCTCTTCTTTCGCTTCTTTTGTTAAGGGAGAGCTAGGTCGTCCTTTGGGCTTAAGACAGCCCTGTCGCTTCTTCGGCGCTTCTGGAGACTTACTCCGCGCTCGATGCTTGAGCTGCTCGATCAAAGTCTTGACCTCCTTGAGCAGCTCAGCGAATACCGTTGTCTCAGGTTGACACTGGCTGACTGCTGCCATTTTGTGTAAACCCCTGAGACTACCGGTTTGGCCTTCGGAAGCTTCTGGGGCTTCTTATATGCCATTTCCGGCATCACGGTGTTCTGTGGCGTCGGTGAAGGTCTAAACGCCTCACCTGCTGTGCTTATGAGCTCAGCCTCCCGCGCCGGCTCCATTAGTGACTCGACGTCACGGGCTTCTGCTCGACGCACCATACACTGCAATTTTGGCAGCATATTCTGGTGCATCAGCTCCAGCTGCGCTTCTATCAAAGGCACTTGGTCCTGCTTCAGCATAATTGCTTGCAGGCACGTGATAAAGTCACGCACCGGCTCTTCTTGGCCTTGGGTGCGTACGTTAGCATCATCAATTAACCTCTTCTGAAACTCCTTGTACACTCCATACCACCTCCTGGCGGCAGAGCAGAACTCGGACCACGTTCTCCATTTGTCGCGACCATTTCTGTACCAAAAAGCTGCGACACCTGCTAGTAATTGTGACAGAGAGGATAACAGCTCCTCCTCTGTCAGATCAGCGAGCACACAACACTCTTCCACTCGGGTGAGAAATACATCAATACTTTGATCCCTCTCCCCCGAGAATCGAACTTGCCATCGTCTTACGATTTGGCCAACATCTCGACCTGCGTGTCGTGCTTGTGTGCTGGTTCCAGAAATAAATCGGGTATTGGATCTGAGTCTATCACTAGCACTCAGATCCATCGTTTCATTGCTATCCTTCTCTGGTGCGTAAGCACCGGAGAGATTCGCCCTCTCCCAGGCTGTGCCTACACCGGTAGCATGTGAAACGTTTTGCGCTGTCCTACGCGCCTGTGTCTCTTCTAATAGGCTACTATTTCCAGGATAACACGTAAATGTATCCTGGAAATACACATGTGGTCGCCTATCTGAGACCTTTTCAGCCTGCATCTCCAGATGCAGGCCAAAACCAGTGGCGTTCGGTCTCGATGAACCTCTGCCTTCTAGTCTCGTACTAGAGGC